>CM021108.1:191873622-192108396 GCA_007115665.2 Sequoiadendron giganteum
TTTACCCTCATGACTCTATGCCCAATGGACTGATAAGGCCTCTAGATTCCATGATTAGCAGGTAATCATCCCATAGAAATCACCAAAATTTTGGCATATTTCATGCCACCCTTAGATGCACGTCATTTATATCTAATCAAAAATATCCTATGTGGGCATCCTATTGAAATCCATGATTATTGATGAATCTGGGTTTTTGAGGTTTTGAGCTACTCAATTGTGTTTGATTAGGGTTGGCTATGTTGCTCTGTAATGGGAGCAATTTGGATCATTTTTTAATCTGATCGAATCCATATTCCTACAAACCCTAGTTAGGTTAGGGTAAGGGTTAGGATTTTAAATTCAAGCCTCAGTTATGCCTGAACTATAAATGTAATTTTTGTATCTTTTTTAAGGGTTCTTCCTATGGATTCTCTAGTGTTTTTCTATTGTAGACACTACATTCTTGCATTCTTCCATTGTAAAGATTGCTTCTAAGCTTATATATTAAAAAAAATCAGCTATTGTCATTGTTATTTCTTGCATGTTTGAATAAAAATCTCTTACCTTCATGTCTAAATGTGTGTTTTAGTTGTTTATTGATCTATTATGCTATTTAGAAGAAGGAAGAAACATGTTTCTATCTTGCTACATCACCTCCCTTTCAATACATATTCTCCTTATATCCATTTTCTTCTATGATTTGTTAGATTAGCGTAGTCATAGGGTTTTCTTATGTTTGGTTAGACCAACACATTTTCACGTAGTCTAGAAGAGGAAGTCAGCCTTCTCCAGATATTCAACCTCATTTGCATAAGGTCCCACAACCTCAAGGTTGTTTCCATTGTGTCATTAGAACACTAAAATCCTATTTAGTAGGGTCCAGTTTTATGTCACAATAGTACCTTGTTTTGTGGTTCTAAGACAAAAAAAATCAATGTCAACAGACTCTAAATCCAAAGTTTCATGTTGTTTTGACCTTTGATGTAGAAGATATGAGTAACAATGTATTGAGTCTTCCAGTGATAGTGTTTCTAATGCAAAGTGTATTTTCTTCTTAGTTTTATTTTTACCATGACAGAATATCTAGTCTTGCATATTTATGAGAGTTTTGACAGGTGTTATCTATATCTATTTTTCAAGTGGGATGATGTTTGGAGGTTTCCGTGTTGATTTTAGGATGATCTATTGGTGAATTTCAATGTTAGGTCACCAATGATGCTAACCTTACTTGTTTGAGGTTGTGTAGAGTTTAAATAAGTATTGATCCATTATGTGGGAGTTATTACAAGTCTATTCTTACCTATTTGATGCATTACAAGTTTTGAATTGAGGCATGAACCGTGTGTGTTTGATCCTAAGCCAACAAGTTATTGTTTTGAATGGTACATCCAATTAGGTTGACCTAATTGATTTTGTAGGTTATTGCAAAGGTAATGGGTATAAGTATAAGATCATTTTTGGTTTTAAAGAGTGATGATTAAGTTGTGTGTGTGAAATCCTAAGTATAGAATATAAACGTGATGTGATGCAAAGCATAGTAGAGTGTTAGAATAGATTAATATGAAGTGTTTTGATTCAATATTTTTAGCTTCATTGGAACTACATTTCTTGCATATTGTAGATGCATTTGTAGCAGTTTAAATCTTGACAGTGAGCATTAGTGTATTTGACTCCAATTTTCGATGGTAGTTTGTTGAAATCATGACAATCTATTGTCAAAATACCGATGAATCACAAAAATATTTTTTTTCGCTCAATTTTTGTCGATATTCCGACGAACTTTAAAACATCGAAATCACGATGCAAGTTCATCAGAACAACAATGAAAATTTCATCGATCTAGTGACAAACAGTACCCAAATACAAGCACCATGCCTTTTCCAAAGTGTCGGATCAACTACAGAAGTTCATTGCAATTATGATGAAAGTTTTGATGTATTGAAAATATTGGTGAGAGATCAAGACTATTACCGTGATCAAAATTTCTTGAGAAAATATATCGAGAGGACTAGACTGTGGTCTCAGTGATGAAGTTTCATCGGTGAGATACTCATCTTGTCTCATCGATGAAGCAAAAGGTAAAAATATTGGCAAGACATATACCATCGGAGTAAGTTCTCAATGTCTACCCGACCCACTATGCCATGCTGATAAGATTACATCTGCAGGAGTCTTGGCGACATACTTCATATCAACATATGACAATAGTTCATCGAAATCGCGATGAAATAGGAAAGACATTACGATGAAAGGTTCGTCAGATGTATTGCAAATTTTTTGGACGCTTTTGGAGGTTCATCGAAAATGCGATGAAATAACGTAATTTTTTATAAAAAAAAAAACTATTTGCTCAAATGTAGGCATATTGGTGAGACATCAAGACAATTACCACGATCAAAATTTTTTGAGAATATATATCGGGAGGACTGGCCTGTGGTCTCAATGATGAAGTTTCATCGGCGAGATACTCATCGTGTCTCATCGATGAAGCACGAGGGAAGCATATTGGAAAGACATATACCATCGAAGTAAGTTATGAATGTCTACCTGACCCGCTATGTCACGCTGATAAGATTACATCAGCAGGATTCTTGGCGACATAATTGAGATCAAAATAACAACAACAGTTTGTTGAACTTGTGACAAAATAGACAATTCATTATGATAAAAGTTTCATCGGATGTATTGCAAATTTGTCGAATGTTTTTGGAGGTTCATAAACAATTCGACGAAACAATGCAATTTAAAAAAAAACTACTCATTCAAATTTAGGCATATCGATGAAAGATCAAGACTATTACAGCGTCAAAATTGCCTGAGAAGATATATCGAGAGGACTGGCCTATGGTCTCAGTGATGAAGTTTCATTTGCGAGATACTCATCTTGTCTCATCGATGAAGCACGAGGGAATCATATTGGCAAGACATATACCATCGAAGTAAGTTTTGAATGTCTACCCGACCCGCTATATCATGTCGATAATATTACATCGGCAGGAGTCTTGGTGACATACTTGAGATCGAAAGAATAATCATTGGGGAGACTCACCATGTCAAGGAAATTGTAGAATATCCTAGCGTTACATGATCTCTTGTCGATGAAGATACAAATGGATCGAAATACTTATCGGGGTGACTCTGGGTGATATTTAAAAGTAGTAGGAGGCTCCAAAGTGTATCCATAGGGATAATGATAGGACATAAGGATAGGTCAATCAAAGAGAGAAAGTTGATGTGCCAAGACCATGAGCATTTAAAATGGGTAGTAAAAGACAAGATGGATTGTCATCAATGCTCAGATATAAAGGAAAGATTGGAAGACTTCATTATGAAAATTTAGATCACAATATGATTAACCCTATTTTAAATAATGCAACGAAATTAGTGTCAAGAGTTAAGAGGCCATTCAACTTTGAATTTCAATAAATTATTGTATTCATTAAGTAAGTGTTTACAAGGTAGAAAAAGAAGATTCATATGATTTTTTAAAATATCAAACAACATGTCAGTTGTTGTATTTAATTAGGCTTACAGAGGCAAGGATTTATCATTTTTTGCATACATCTACAGTCTAAGCTCTAGGTCTGCATTATTTGGTTACTATGTATGAGAAATGAGCAATGAATAATTGTAGAATATGGAGGCTATGGATGATATTATGAAGGCCACATTTGATGTTGATGATCCATAATTAGAGAAAAATATTAAACCTATGATTATTCATGAGATCAAGGGGACTGTCATGGACAACAAGCGCAACCTACGAACTAGAATCTAATTTTTCTTAAAAAGAAAAAATCAAACTAGTGACATTAAACTACACACTAGAATCTAATTTTGTGGAAAATGATCAATTTGGTGAGAAAAAGTACCTGTAGTGCATCTTGGATACTTAGCTAGTGTACTAAAAAATAGGATTGCGAACCCAAAATTATTCTCACTCTGGAAATTCAATAGAAAAATACAGAATGTTATCCTAGATACTTAGCTCTGAGACAGTCAATAAAATAATATGATCATGGCTATGAATGGTTTTACCTAGTCCCACTCTTGATCTCCATGTTTGAGAGCCTTCTCTTTAAGACCCCATGAATCCACTTTGATCCATTGTTTCCAAAGAGATATTAATGTGTAAACAAGGAGCCACATTTAGAAAAAATGGTTGTTGATTTCTTCTAAGAAATTTAGAGACTACAAAAATAAGATACCTAATGGGGATCATGTGGGCTTCCTAGAGAAAGCACTACAATATGGCCTCGATCAGCAATGAAAAACTTTGGATTATCTTCACATTAAATCCTAATAGCATGGCATTGAGGCTCCTCTTCATTAAGTTGATGGCATGAAGAACTAGATCCATATCCTCCTTGAGATACATATCATATTGAATAGAAAAAATAGTGACACAAGCAATCTGAATTTTGAGATAAAACCTAAAAACCCTCTATGGAAACATGACTTTTACCAAATAATCAAAATTTTAAATTTAAGTAATACCCAAGAAAAATAATTCCATACAATGCAGCTACATATGAAACTTATAGATGGGATTGATCTTCCACTTCTTACTCTCCTTCTTATTCCATTTGAAGAGGACAACCTCTACCCCTAGATTTAGCTATGTAAGTTTAGCATTAAAAAATAAAAATATTTTTAGCACAAGAAACAATCCTCACCCATCTAAAAAAGCACATGTAAGACAAGCTTGAAAATCTAAATTTATCACAATCAAGTAAAGATTAAATCCTTATAATCAATCATAGTAACTGAAAAGTATTAATTGGATCAATAAGAAGAATCAAATAATTAGGGTTGGGCACTTTATAAACCACTACTATCACAACTATTGAAACATGCTCGGGTACTGGGTCCTCTCCCCTAGATTAAATTAAGGAAAAAATTATTGTAAACACAATATGTATAGAAGAATATGAATGTAAAGGAAAATGGATATTAGCAAAACATAAATGTAAATAAAAGTACTATGAGCAGAAAATGAATCTAAATTGGTCTTGAACAAATAAAATCATACCCAATTAGCATTAAGTTATACTGACCTTGTACTCATTGCCATTTTCAATCTTGAAGGTTACTTTGATGCCTGCTGTGGAAACTCTCTAGCCACGAGGCAAGAGAAGGCGGAAAAACCAAGTGTATATTGATGATTTCCTGACAATAAAAAAGAAACAAGCAACCAGTCAACCCTATTAGAATAGAATAATCTTATGAATTGATTTTATTTATTTTACTAGCTAATGGATAGTGGACCTAGTTCTCTTGAATTGAGATACTACTAAGAAGTGTTGACTGGTGATTTTAGACTATCGATATTCTTCTTCAATCTCTATAAGTTACTTTTATCTTAAATATATTCAAGATAGCTCTACAAAAAAAAAACCATGATCTCTTAGAAATTATGCAGATTATTTTGTTAATACTTCTCCATTTTGATATTTTCTTTCAAAAATTCATAGAAAGATATGTAATTCCATATTTGAAACTTACATATTTTAATTTTACTAGTTTTGTAATTATAGGGTATGATTCCAATAATTGTGAAACGCATTGGCAATATGCTGAATGAATGAAGTAAACTATGCAATTGGCAAGTGTAAATCCAAATTCCTTAACCCTTTCCAGCATCCTTCTTGCCTGTTCTAACACATGTGCTTTGGAACAGTGCATGAAAATCCATCTAAGTATAATGAAAAGGATATTTTTGTCAAATATTATATTACAGTAAGTTGAATGAATGTAAGTAGAGAAATTTTTGCATACCTACAGATCATACAAAATTTCATGGTTGAGTGGAAGCCTCCCATCAACAACAAGATCCAAATATATGTGTATCTATCTCAATTGAGCCTCTAAACCCTTCAGAGCTGTCAAATTTTCCACTAACCTATTATGCACAAAAGTCAAATTTTAGAGACCACTAAAAACAAAAGAAACAGAGCTTTAAAACCAAATCCACATACAACACAATGTTCATAGTGAAAATTTAGCACTTTATTTCATCTTTGCATATTGGTTTGATGCTTCAAATGATGCATTTCTTATATTGAAAAGTGCATTACCTTATTGAGCTTCTCTTTGTCTTGAGAATAGTTTAATATTCTCTACTTAATAGGGCCAACCACGTGAAGGTGGAAGCTCATTTGGCCCCTCCCCCCCCTCACATCACTCTCAATTCCCCATACCCGATCATATAACATTAATCATTCATTCATCCATTAATAACATATAACATTCATTCATTCATCCTGCATTAATAACATATAAAATTCATTCATTAATCCATTAATAACATATAACATTCATTCATTAACATATAACATTTATTCATTAACATATAACATTCATTTTTTCAGATTTTACATATTATCAAAAATATGGTTGTCATGATATGATTACAATCACCTTTTTTTTGCTTCTTTTTTGCAGCTAAAAAAAGTTGAAGTGGAGTATCATTTTCAAAATCATTTTTCCCCCCTTTAGTTGTTTTGAGCTTTGCTCATGATCTTAATGTATGCTTAGTCGTATACTCACAACGTGGGCGTCGTTGCAAGGGGGGTTATGCTGCAATAGCAAAGAAATGTTAAATTGATATGTTTTATTATTATTGTTACAAGTATTTCATTAATTAAAAGAACATTAGAGTGGTTCTCTTTACCTGATGGGGCCACATCATGTTCCTGATCTTGTCTTATAGCCTCATGCTCAACATGTTGAACACCCTCTAAATCCTGATCTAGAGTTGAAACATGAAATGTCAATACACCAATTGCAATTAAATATGTTTAAAAGAACATTAGAGTGGTCCTCTTTACCTGATGGGGCCACATCATGTTCCTGATCTTGTCTAGCCTGATCATGCTCTACATGCTCTAAAATTGAAATGTGAAATGTTGCTTTAATTAATACACCAAATGCAATTAAAGATGTTTAATTGTATTAATCCATACTATGTTTTGTATAGCACATGAATACATCTAGTACCGGGATGCACACCATGTCCTTCATATGTAGGTTGTGATCCACCCTCACTAGGTTGCATTCCAATGTCATGTGCAGTATTATCATTGCTTATTTGTTTAAAAAAAATAAGCACATTATTATGGTGGAAATTAATATTGAATAGATTGAACAAGTATTCAATTTTAAATAAACTTTATTGAGTTTATTTACTTGTGTGTTAGATGCAGTGGAAGATTGTGCTTTCCCAATCAACACTCTTAGGTGTTCAACCAGGGCTCCATAGCCTTGTTGGAAGGCAATCTTTAGGTCCTCTTATGTGGGCACTCTATTGAAATCGGAGCCCTGCATTTTGCATAAGATCATGATTTTTGCTTCTATGGTGTGATAAAATCAAAATTGTTTGCAATTTTATTATTTGGATGCAATATTTCATTTATTGATACTTACAATTTGTGCGGCTAATTTCATATAACCACCAGAGCCAAGTTTTTTCTACCCATGTTTTTCTAGTCTTGCCTTTGTTGCTTTCAATGTGTCGGGCAGCCTATGAAAAATTTGAAATACGTTAGATTATGTAAAAAGAAAGAGTAATCAATATATAATTACATTGTTGATAGTATCACATACCTTCCTTGGCCTAGTGGTGTCTTTCCTTTTTTCTTTTCAGCCTTCTCCTTTTCATCTGACACCAAGTCCTTCCACTCCCTCTCTATAATCATGAGGGGGTGCTCGTACTTTTTGTTCTTCTCTAAATGTGACCTATATTGGTCCCTCACATATTTTAGATAGGTACCAACTTTCTTAAGGACCTTGGTTCGGTTGATTTTTTTTATCATCGAACAACACAACTAAATGGTTAATGAGCTCATCTTTTAAATCTTGATTTTGGGAATCCCACCGTGTACGTATGGTGGGCCCGAAGAGCTCAAATGTAATATCACTTAGATGTTTATAAATAACATCATTTCCTACAAAAATTATCATGGGATCATTAGTCTATAAAGATTGATCAATAAGTAAATTTCAATTGGATTATATATAATAATAATTAAAACATTTTAAAGTACCTAGGACCTTTTCTATCTTTATGGGAACGAAATCCTCGGTCACCACAAAGTTGACCGGAAATGTTCTCGTACTAGTAATATGGGAAGATCCAAGAAATTCTACTAAAATATTACTAGTACTAGTGGCCTCTCCATCCCCAGGTACATGTACTAACACATGTAGTGGCATGTGTTCACTGCCAGAGGGTACATTACTGAATGCCTGCATATTATGTGTTGCCAACATTTCAGTCAACAATATAGGCACGGATGATGGGGTCAGATGATGTGATGTATGCATAGGAAGATCAAGATTGACATTTGTACTGACCCTTACTTCCCAGGCAATACTTCTAGTACCCTGATCATGGCCAGCAGCATGATGAGGATACAAATTATCCTGTAAAAACAACACATATTTTGGTTCATGACATAAAAGAGTAAAAAATATAAAACCATGAATGAACTTATGTTATAATTAAAGATCTCATGACAACTTACTTGAAATTTTTGTACTCTCTCGAACAATATTTTAACCCTTTCTCTTATCTCATTTGTTTGAAGCACTATGAATACAAACTTAAGGATTTATTCATTGCATTTTTTTTTGGCCTTTCTCATCATATCCATAGGGTTTGCAGAAAATGTGATGTCATCATCACATAATAGTGACTGCACCTCCATATGGATTTTATCCTGTACTCTTGGTGCCTTTCTCTGATCAGCCGACTACAACAAGAATATTAAAAACATTATCAAAATTAACCCAATAAACTCATGAAAAAAACATAATAATAAAACATTTTGCTCATATCTAATTTATACAATTACAATAAGGTAAACCTATTGGGTAGAAGTGCCTAAATATGGATCTCTATATGTGCCCTAGGGTAGAGCCTTCCTCGTATGATCAATGTCCCACAGTGAAAAAAATTAAATATAAAAAACATTACTGAAATTAAACCAATAGACTTACAAAAAAAAACATAATAATAAAATGGTATATTGGAGTCATTAATTGGAGGTTGGGAAAAATGGTATATAGTACATACCACCCCCATAGTAATTGTGTTTGTATCTAAGTGATTCAAATTGTAATCGATTAGCAACTATTCCCCTGTAGTTATTGATTTTATCACACATACGAATACATGGTTTCCCTCTTGCACCTTGAATATGAAATTGGGTTGCCTATTTGTTGACCCAGGTTGTGTACTATTTATAAACCCTACAATATTTTATTATGCTTTTGGCCTTCCATCAATGTACCTAGCCACTCCTTTATTTTGATCCTTATCTTTTAGCTTTATATAATTTGTTGATATTGCATACCTACGCATACTTTGTGTGTATCAAACCAGTTGCATCCAATATTTATAACTATAACAAGGTCAAACATACTCCATCAATTCAATAACTTTTTCGTAACAAACCTTTATGCCATCCATGAAAAATAGGCCCAAACCATGTAATGACGATGGTGTTATGTGATATATCCTCTCATTGACACAAAGATCAGTGTTTATTGGAGGAAGTTCCTTGGGTACCCATTGTTTCCATAGATGTTTGTACCTCAAGGGCACCTCGATATTGCCTATGCTCTCATCATCATAAGAACATGACCCCCCTTCAGCAAGAAAAAATTCTATGTGTTTACAAAATTTTCTTCTAATATTTTGACCTCTATTTTATCTCCCTCTTTTAGACCTACTACATGTCTCATTTTCCTCTTCTCTTCCTGAATTTCCCTCGCTCGAGGAAGAAAGGTCTAAAAAATACCTATTTGGTGGTACTTGCACTCATAAGGATGTTGGATGAATTTACTTCATGGTGATGTGATCCCAAGGTGACATTATGATTAATCATTTCATTGCTACAATTTGACAGGTTATAAGGTAATCAAGTCTTGATAGATTGCAAGTTATTATTACTACCGTCCAAATGTGTCCATCACAAATCAAATCTAATTAATGTTTTAACTCCCAAACTTTGTAACAAGTGTTAAATGTGACTATGGTCCACCAGTTACACAACCAAGGCCTCAAATGTATTCTCTAATTGTAATCAAAGGACTTTTTCACTTCATTCAAGTAAATAAACTTGAAGGGAAACACCACCAAGTGGTTTATTGGACACCTACATGACTAAAAAATAGAATCAAACTAACATTTAATTTCCATATATCTAAGTGGTTAATGGGGAGGGAGTGTGTACTAGGCCTAGTAAATTCATCATAAGTTTATGCTTTGGTAGTAAAAATTGTTTAATTCATCTTAAATCTTCCTATGTCTAATTGCTAGGAAACTTTTGGTATGTTTTAAGGTAGGATGAGTGGTCGCATCAATGTTCTAATTCTCTATGACAAGGTTTCAACATCTTTAAATAGTAAAATTTAGTGCTCATAGTCATTTGAAACAACAACATTTTCATTATGTATGATAGTAGGATTTGATAACTTAAAAGAATTGGCTACCCAACAAACTTAAAGTTAAAAGAAAGAAAAAAATAGTTTAAGGGGTTAGCACTTTCTTTCATCTTTGCATATTGGTTTAATGATGCTTCAAACAATGCATTTCTTATCCCACTTCTATCATATTGTATTCCCATCCCATTTCAATTTAGGAGGAGTTGATACCAAAATTTCATATCAAATACCACGTTCTTGAAGCAATTTTATGTGTTTTTACTATTTTTTTGAAGTTATTTTGTGTTGTATGGATCCATACAATCTTGAAATGATCTAAGATCATTGGTGTAGATAAATATATGTGTTACCTTTCATTTTCATTTTTTTTGAAGTGCTCAATCACTGTTTTGTGGGAGAAAACAATCAAATATAGGGATTGCCCTATTTTGCCTATGTAAGGGTTTGAGGGCTATATAGAAATGACATCCACCAATCCACCCACTGTCTTAGAGCTGAAACTCAATGGATTGGTGTTCATCATGGTATGATATAGGTTCATTGAATATAGGGGTCTGTTTAAGCAAGAAACTTGGCATTGAATTGATGCCCTAGGGCTGACAGAGGCAATTTTCTTATGAATTTGTGGTTGTTAAGTTAGGGTTTATTAATTTGATGGATATCTTGGTAGATTCATGGTGACACTATTTTATTGTCCAATCTCTACTTTGAAACAAAAAAATATCTAACTCTAAGATCTATAATGGGATGGCATTAAAGGAACCTTCATATGAAGGACCTCTGAATTAAGGTCTTCATTTGAAGGTCTTTCATGCAAAGGTTCCTCTTATAAAGCATTTTGGACATGAAATATTTAAAATACAAAAATACCTTCATTTAAAATTCTTGGCATGGCATCATTTTTGAATGAAGGTTCTTCATTCAAAGGTTGTGATGACATCACCTTCAAATGAAGGTTCTTCATTCAACTAGTATTTTGTAATTTTGAATGTGTGATAATAATTTAGGGTTAAAAATAAATCCATTTGAGGCTTTTATAAATTAAAGTACATTTGATGCAATAATATGCCTTGTCAAAATTTTAACTTAATAGTAAGGGCATCATGAGTAGTTTGTTGGTCTCATTCAACAATCTTCGATGCAAGGATTGAATTGTCTAGAATGTATCTACTATCAAGAAAGCCAATTTGTTTACCTATATGACTATATCTCAAGCAATAGGTTTAATTGTGATGTCAATGATATTGACAGGGATTTTTTAATCTAGGTGTTTAGAAGCATAATTGGCCAGTATCCTAGGAAATAATCTTAATTTCTCACTTTTAGGTGTTAAAATTTAACAATACCTTGATTGATGAAAGAGCCCAAAGAGCCTTTATCCATGGTATCCAAGTACACATAGCAATGGTCTTCTCTTATACAGTTGGATATGATTTAAATAACTTAGCTAGGAATTATTCATTTAACCTAAGGTTTTATCATAATTCCATCATTGGAAAAGTATGATCAAATTCTTCTATTATGAAGAATTGGTCTATGTGCCTCTAGTAATCACTATAAATGTTTGTAAGGATAAAATGACTAATTTCATCAGGTAGGAGAGAATCAACTTTGATTTCTTCAAATATTATATTCCTCTATTCATAATTTTTAAGGGTTCTGTGTGGAGGAGGTTATCACTACCAAGAAGGGAGGATACCTTTCCTTGCATATGTTTGTGGTGGAGGTATTAAAGAAGAACGATATGCCTTTATTTCCATTCATTAGATCTAGCCTAGCCTCACATATACTTGGGCTCCTTTGCCCCTATAAACTTCCATTTGTTTGATTTTATGTTGTGTAAGCATAATTCCATGCTATGTTGAAATATAAGAGGTGGATGAGGCCAAAAGGAAATAACCCTTTTTTAGTTGTACCTTCAAATTTTTTATTATTGTTTTATGTTTTTATCACTTTGTTGACATAAGATTTGAGGTAGGTCATACAACAAAGAATAACATGTTCCCACCAACAACCAAGATGTGGGTAGATTATGGGAGTTTTGCCAAGACCTAAGGCTAGTCGATAAAAATGTGAAAGACTAAGCTTTTTTTTTTTGTCTTATCTTATACCATTTTACGAGAATGGGGTTGTCGATGTATGATAATATCTTTGGAAACTAGGCATGAAAATTGTAGGTTAAAGAGAATGGGAGTGCCAAAATTACAGTACTCATTGTCCCTTAGTCGTCAATTTTCCCTAAGTGCCCTCAACCTCATCCTCAGCGCTGGTATTGACCTTGTTTTCACTCCTCCATACTCTTCCTCGGTGTTGGTATTGACCTTTTTTTCACTCCTCCACACTCTTCCTTGGTGTTGGTATTGACCTTGTTTTCACTCCTCCAAAATCTTCGTTGGCGCTGGTATTGACCTTGTTTTAACTCCAAACTCTTCCTTGGCATTGGTATTGACCTTGTTTTCACTCCTCCATACTCTTCCTTGGCACTGGTATTGACCTTGTTTTCACTCCTCCATAATCTTCCTTGGCGTTGGTATTGACCTTGTTTTCACTCCTCCAAACTCTTCTTCAGTGCTGGTATTGACCTTGTTTTAACTCCAAACTCTTCCTCGGCATTGGTATTGAGCTTTATTTCACTCCTCTATACTCTTCCTCAGCGCTGGTATTGACCTTGTTTTCACTCCTCCATACTCTTCCTCAGCATTGGTATTGACCTTGTTTTCACTCCTCCATACTCTTCCTTGGCGCTGGTATTGACCTTGTTTTCACTCCTCCATACTCTTCCTTGGCGATGGTATTGACCTTGTTTTCACTCCTCCAAACTCTTCGTCGGTGCTGTTATTGACCTTGTTTTAACTCCAAACTCTTCCTTGGTGTTGGTATTGACCTTTTTTTCACTCCTCTAAACTCTTTCTCAGCATTGGTATTGACCTTTCACTTCTCTAATTTGATGAGCTACAACATGGTTTCGTTAGGTTTTAGAGTATGTTAATTAAATTTAAAAGTATGGCACCATTTAGAGTAGTGAATATAAAGCAAGCCAAGGCTATTATAGTCATGAGGGAAATAATAAAACTCCTAGGATACTTTGTGAAACCATTTTCCTTGGTTAAAGGGAGGCCATAAAATATAACCTTGGATTTTTTCAATCTTCAAATATGAGGATTTGCAAGGTTCTTAGCAAGATGAGTAATGGAAATGCGTGCAACAAGAATTTTTGAACACACATGGAATCTCCTTGCCAAAGAAATGGGCTTCATAATTTAATATGATAATTTTTCTCAGCTCTAGAAATGATATGTTTCCTTAAAGAGGAAGGAGAAACCTAAAAGGTAAAAGTGATGCTTAGGAATCTCAACACTTCCTTATGATCAACCACCTTGTTTCCATAGGAATTGAACCAATTGGGCTTGGCTAAGAAGGATTTCCTATAACATTGAGTTTTATGCCACTATATTTTTGACCTTAAAGCTTTCCAAAAAATATCTAGGCATTGAATATCCTAAATAATGTCACGTTTGTCCTCCAAGAGAATGAGAAAGGAGTCATTATAAAAATGACCATTGAATAGTTGGCCTATAGAGTTAGGAGAAGTAGCACCTTTAATAAGGTTCCATGAAATACTATTAGCCAAAATATATCCAAAGGCTTCCATAAAAAACACATATAAAGTAGAAGCTAAGGGGAAAACTTGAAAAATTGAATGAAAACACCCAAAATCCTCAAATTTATGTCCATTCATGGTAATACAAGTATAACCATCATAACTATTTTTTGAAAAAAGTAAAAAAAAAATGAGGAACAAATCCTAGATGACATAACTAGTCCAATTCAACACCAGAGGTAGCAAGAGATTAATGAAATTACCACAAATTTTAAGTAAAAGTAAACTGCCATTTTCAAGTACTAATGCTAGTATGAAATTGTGACTAGCTAAATGGAAAGAAAATTAGAAAATTGTAACCAACATTTAAGTGGAAATAATTAAAAGTAACCACACTTTTTGCATGGTTGAACAAATTTAAAAATTCAGTCAAAGGTGATAGTAAGAAAATTAAAATTCACCTTTATGAAATATTTAGTCTAGAGCCAAATTTGGATGGAAAAGTTAGTAAGAAGTAGTGTCGAAAGTGGAAAATTAATCATGAAATCATGGCTAATAGAGCATACAAAATATATTGGAAAATTCAAGAGAGCTTATATCTACACATAAAAACACTCAAAATAATAATTATATCATACAGTTCATTTGGGAATATATTACAATATAGCTTTTACAAAGCCTTTCAAATATACCTTCCCATTTGAACTACTATCTTATAAGAATATAACTAATTATTTAATAACAAAAATAAACAAGTTAGTAAGGTTAGTTTATTAATGTTAATCTTAATATTCCAACACCCTACCTTAAGTTTTACATTCCACACAACAAAACATTTTGATTGAAACAAACAAATATATATAGGCTAAGCTAACATCATTTTATTTTTCTTTAAGTTCTCCCTCAAGAACATCATTGGCTCGAGTTATACAAGTCCACACTATGTGATCCTTTTTCTTACAATAATAACATTCATTTTTTTATTTTTTTATTATTATTACCTCATGAGTACAATATATTCTCATGTTGAGAATCAACTTTTAAATCTTTTCCATTGTTCTTTTTTCTTCTCCTAATAGGTTCAAATTCAAATATCAGTCGTTGATCTTTCACTTCTATCAGATCATCAAACGGTTGCCAAAAAAAGATGACACGATCTCCATCATGGCAGCAAGGGCCCACCATATTATGCATCACCAAAGAAATCGATGTGGCACTTGCCTGTGATATCGTAATCAATAAAGACCTCACAACTTTTGATCACACAATGGTTGGCAATCGTAGATTTCAGCCATTGACAATCATGTTCACTCAACATAGTCGCCAGCCTTGTCACTAACCATCGAGCACCTTTTCCATCCAGATTATAACATCATCATTTATTTGAAGCATGTGAATCTTGTAACCACTTTATTAACCTTCTATATAACATATTAAAACCTGACATATATATTAAATCACTTTCATCATCCCTTCGGCACTGCCAGATGAGACACATTGCGCTCGCTTGTGATATCGCAATCGGTTGAGACTCTGTGGTGGGGTCATCGTGGGATGGCGGGGAACGATTGCGATCAAACGATGGATGATCAATGGTCATTAAAATTTATTCCCTACACAATATAAAACATTTATTAAAGGCATAAGGGGACATCACTTAGGCTGATGACAAACAATGGCTTAAGTTTTTTTTAAACACGAGGGCACGGGGCCAACTTAGAATAGGGAAAAATAAAGTTAGGCAAAAGAATTAAAATATTAAATCAAAAGAGGCCCGGCTTAGATGAAGTGATGGGCATAAGTTGTTTTAAAACCCCCTCTATAAAGTAGGAGACAAATAGATCCCACCCAAGGCGTAAGATAAAACACTAGGGTTTTTCATGAAAACAAAAACAAAAACTTAGTGATAATAGATTTTCACAATCCATGAAGATTTACTGCAAGTGTTTTTGGATTAGATTGTGTTTGTTTTTTGCATCAACATTTTGGATCACACTCTGTGATCCATCATCAAGATATGAGAGAGCATAAGGAGTAAAATGAATAGTTGCAAACCAAGAATTGAATAAAAAAGAAGAGGGAGCGGGCAAATAAAGGTAGGCACAAGAACCAAGGATGGAGAGAAAGATGTAAAAAATAAAAGATAAAGGAGTAAAAAATAAAACCAAAATCAAACGGAGGAGAAGCAAGCAAAAATAATACAAGAAAATTTTAAAAAATTAATAAATAAGAAAAAAATAACAAGCAAATATATAACAAAGAAAATAAATAAATAAATGAAGTAAACATAAAGAGACAAACAAGAAAAAATTAAAATTGACAAAATCTAAAGAATGTAAAGCAAGAAAATTATAAATAAACAAGTGAATAAATAAAAATAAAATAATGAAAATAAATATAACAAATGAAATAAAAATAAGATAAAGATAGAAAAAACAAGAAAAAATCAAACAAAAAAAGAAAACAAAATTACTAAAGAATAATAAATAAAGTAAAATAAAAAACACAAGCAAGGAATTAAAAAACATATAAATATCATTATCTATAAATTATATGATTATTTATATAATTTATAAATAATCAAGAATCTAAAAATAGACAAATAATTTATAAACATATAAATTATAAATTATATGTTAACATATAGATTATAAATTATAAATTATATGTTACCACATAAATTATAAATTATATGTTAACATCTAGATTATAAATTATATGTTAACACAAAAATTATAAATGAAAAAATAATAAATTAAAAATATATATATAAAAAATAAGAACAAAACATAAAATTTAACAAGGAGACTTTCGAAATTAAATTAGAAGCTTAATTTTAAATAAATGTATAAAATAGAAATACAAATAAATTGTAAATTATATGTAAATAAACATATAATTTAAAATGATAAGATAAAAAATTAATAAAAGTAACAAATAAAAATAAATAAGCATAAAAGAAGTAAAAAAATGAAAATAATAAATTAAGAGAGAGAAAACAAATAAGTAAAAGAGTATAATATAAATAAATAAAAATTAATAAAAAATGTAAGTAAATAAACATATAATTATAAGAATAAACAAAAATTATAATAAAGGAAATGTAAATAAACGTATTGATAAAAAATAGTAAAAATTAAATGAACCAAAAAATAAAATATTAAAAATCCAAAGTTTAAAAGAAAAATATTTTATAAAAAACATAACAATAAATTAGGCATAAACAAACAAAAAATTAATAGGAATAAAATTTAAAAATAAACAAAAATTATTATAAATAACAAGAAAATAAACATATAATTTTAACAATAAACAAAATAAATTAGAAGAAAATAAATTAAAATATATAATATATAAAGAGAAAATAACCAAATAAGAAATATGTTTTAAATTATAACAAATTTAAAAGAGAATAAATTATAAAGAGATTATAAGTATATAAATTATAATTTATAAGTAAACATAAAATTTATAAATTATATGTTTATTATAAATTATAAATTATAAATAATTAATAGAAAATAAATTGTACGAAAATATAAAATTACAAATAAGAATATATAAAAAATGCTAAAATTTAAAATAAATTAACAAGAAAATTGAAAAGAGATTAAAAACAAACAAAAAATTTAAAAGTAACAAATAACTAGCAATTGCACATTGGTGTGCAATGGGTACGCCGAAGAGGTGTGGAAGGTTAATTAGAGAAAAATTGGTCTATTTTTTATACATTTGTGTAGTACATGAGGTCAATTGGTAGGTTATTTAGCCAATGATATTTTGTGCAAAAAATGTCTCAATGGAGAAATGATAAGTTCAAACCAACTATGCATCCACTTACAAAACCTCTGAATTAGGAAGATAATCAAGCTCCATTACTGAATCATATTAATTTTGCAATAGGAAGAGAGGAAGAGGGAGAGATAGGGATATAAAGAGGGAGAGAAAGAGGGGGGAGATCAAGAGAGGGGTAATGAGATGGAGATGGAGATGGAGATGGAGGAGGGGGAGAGAGAGAGAGAGAGGAGAGAGAGAGAGGGGAGAGAGAGAGAGAGGAGAATGAGAGAGCGATATATAGAAAGATACATATAGAGATGGGAAGTGATATATAAAGAGAAGTAGAGTGAGGAAGATATATATGGTAGAGAGATGGAGAGATAATGAGATAGAGATAGAGAGAGAGATGAAAGAAGAAATATGGAGAGATAGAGATAAAGGGGAAAAGAGATATAAATATAGAGTTATAGGAAGAGTGATAAGGAGAGAGAGACATGTCTATAGATAGAGGGAGACAAATAGATAGATAGGGGGTGGGGAGGGAGTGAGTGAGGGAGATATGGGGAGAGATAGAGAGAGGGAGGAAGATAAAGAGAGAGAGATAGGTAGAGGAGGGATACAAAGAGGAGGGATATGGAGAGAGAGATATGGGTAGAGAGGAAGAGATAGATAGATAGATAGATAGATAGGAGAGAGGGAGTAAGATAGATAGATAGATAGATAGATAGAGAGGTCAGGAGTGAGAGAAAGAGAGGAGAGAGGTAGAGAGGGGAAACATAGATTTTTTGTGTGTATGAGTGAAAGAGAGAGATATAGATGAAGATAGATATGTATAAATAGAGAGAGAAGGGAAGACAAAGATAGAGAGAAATAAGGAAGAAAGAGGAAGATGGAGATATAAATCTCTCTCTTCTCATCTCTTTCTCTCTCTCTAGAAATATATCTATCTCTACCTCTCTCTCCATATATATATATATATATATATATATATATATATATACACATATATCTACCTATCTCTCTCTATATATTACCCTCTCTATCTTATTACCCCTCCATCTCTCCCTCTCTCTCTCCCTTACTCTCTTTCAATATCCCTATTTATCTCCCCCTCCCTCTCTTTATCTCTACCTTTACATATCTTTGTTTCCTATTTCTCTTTATCTCTCTATCTCACTCTTTCTATGTGACTACATCTAGTCAAAATTTAGTTTGACTCTAACTTTTAATTTAGATTTTAGATTTTAGAATAATAAAGACAGGAGTGGGAGATATAAATAAATAGAGAGATAGAGATATAGAGTGGGAGATATGGGGTGAACAAAAGAGAGAGATAGAGATAATAAGACATAGATAGAGAGGGGGAGGGATAAGGAGATATGGATAGAGGGGTCAAGAGTGAGAGAAAGAGAGAGAGGGAGAGAGATAGAGAATGGGAATAGGGAGTATTTGTGTATATGAGTTAGAGAGATAGAGACAAAGATAGATATGCATAAATAGAGAGAGAAGTGTAGACAAAGATAGAGAGATATAGGGGAGAGAGGAAGATAAATTAAGAAATAATGAGAAACACAGAGATAGAGAGGAAGACTGAGATATAAATATCTCTCTTTCTCTTTCTCTTATTATCACTTCTCTCTATAAATATGTCTATCTCTACCTCTCTCTCCATATATATCCAGATCTACCTCTCTCGGCATCTTTCTACCCCTCCGTTTTTCTTTTTGTTCAGATTGCTTTATGCTTTGATTGGTTGTAGATACTTTGATACTAGACATATTATGTTATGATGTTTTGATCGCTACTATTAAGCGACAACTATTATTCTGTGATGTGTTTATCTAATTATTATTTCACATGCTTTAATGCTTTAATGATGTTAGTGGTTATAACATGAGAATTATTATGAGATTATGTAGTAAGATGTTAATGTCAGTCTTTGATGAGTGTATCGGTGAAGGAGATGGGTTTGCATCACTCGCTTGCGAGCGCCCTACGAATTCGTGATTTCTTCTTCATGGTGTATATTATATGTTGGATATACTATATGATGTTGTTTACTTGGTTTCAGGTTGCAAGTACATGACATTGACTCCACCTGGTTCCACAGGTTTGAGCGTGTCGATCCAACGGTTAAGTTGAACGGGAGATAGTAGCTAGGTAACATGTGTTAAGTCTACGCTCTAGCCTTAGTGTGTCGTCATTTTTGGTTGTTGAGTCATATTTTACCTTATTTTAATGTTATTTGATTCTAAAAAGTGTGATTATTTAATCAATTTTTAGAATAATTGCATTGGTTAAAAGTGCTGATTATTTTATATTAAATTAAAATTATGCTTGGAAGTTATATTTAAAGTTATTAATAAAATTTAATTTATTTAATTAGTTAAATTTTATCTCAAAAGGGTTGAATTTAGTAATTAAATAATTAAAATTAATTAATTAAGTTTTAATTGGATTAAATTAAATAAAAGTTAAAATTGAAAGATATTTGAAATTGCATTTTAAAATTAAAGTTAGTTTTCGAAAATTGGAATTAAGTGGATATTTTACTTTTTGATATTGCATGCAAAATTAGATTTGGTTGTTTAAGATATTTTTGATTTAGGACTGAAGTGCATGTTTAATTAATAAGAAGAGATTATTGAAAATTCATTCATGCTGAGAGAAGATTTTGGAAGGAAAAAGCTTCTTGAAGGCAAAGAAGAATTTTTTGGGGAAAATTGCACAAAGAAGGGTTTGAAGAAATTTTTTATTGTAGAATCGATTTGAGGAAAGTCTATTTACAATTGGTTGAGCTTTTGGATTGGATTCATTGCACGGTAGAAGAGAATTCGTGAGATCCTTGGAGGAGGCTTTGCATGAGAAATTTTTTTTTTCCTATAGCTTCAAAATCCAGGTTTTGTTCTGTGTTTTTCTTGTTCTTGTTTGTTTAAAACAAATTTATATTGTATAAGAAATTTGTTTGTTGAATTCGTTGGGAATTAGAATTTATTAATGGAAATTAGGTTCAAATTAATCTGAAATTTGGGGAAGATTGTATAAATATACTGTAGGATTTAATTTTGTAATTGGGGAAATTGTAGAATTATTGTTAAATTTAAATCTTAGATTGTGCATCAAACGTAGATTGTTGAAGAAATTTTAATTCCTTTAGAAAACAATTAGATCTGGTTTTGAAAACAAATCCTCTGTAGAAAAATTTCAATGGAAAAATCAAGATCTGTTTTAATTTTCCTACTTTTATATTGTTTGAAAATTAAAGCAATTGTTTTAAAATAATTCAGTTTTAAATCTCTTTGAATTTAGGAAATATTTTTGGAAAAATTTAGTTGTTTTCCTATAACTGGTTATTTTTATTTATTTTCTCAATTTTACTAATAAAATTATTCTGTTTAAATATATATATTTATATATTATATGTATTACATTATGATAAATATATATACATATAACATATAAGTATATATATTTCTTTTATTATAGTTAAAGATTTAAAATTATTTTCCTTTTGAACAAAATCACCGTACGCGAAATTGTACAGGCCTATGTGAATTTCCACACACTGTATTTGTGTTAAAGTTTGTTTTGTATAAAATAAAATTTTATATTACACAGTGGACGGTGGCCATGACCCCATCGCCCACAAATTTCCATGGGTGACGCGTTGCCCATGGGGCAGTGCACCCACCACTTGGGGGGTGCACTATCCCATGGGGAGTGCAGCCTCCTCAAGCCACCACCGGCCATTGTACTAAGTACCATTGGCAGAAACCGATAGGGGCACCGGTGGTACCGTCCATGTGACGGTGTACCGTCCGGCCACTGTCATATATATCTTGGGAAGCGAATGTAATTCTTAATTAAAATTGTTTCACATTTAATTTGTTATTTAATAGTATTTGCTTGTGTTATATAAATTGTGTACTTTTTATATTAAATATTAATATTTAATATTTAATATAAATATTTTTTTATATTGGGAAATTTAGTGGTTGACTATGAATTTTATACAAAATTAATTAATTTGACATCCTCGTTATTTTAGAAAAACAGAGGTTTTTAAAAAAAACAATGTTTAATGCAAGTTTATTTTTAAATATAGTTTAGTATATAGATAAAATATATGTAATTAAATATATAAGGTATGTTGCTTATATATTTAAGTATTTATATTTTTTAATATTTTTTTTTAGACATATGTTGCATGCAAAGTTTTTAGATAGCAATTTAAATTGAAACAAATAGTGTGCATGGTTTGTTAGATAGAGCAAAGATATTTATTTTAATGATGGAATTTATATGTTTTAATGAAAATTTATAAGGATATTATTTTAATTTCTATGAGATGCATTAGATAAGGAAATGGATTTAAGATATCTGAAAAATATAGTGTATTTCATTGCCAGTGCATTTTAAGATTAAATTTCCTTATGTTGATTACTTTGGGAATGGGTGAATTGTGTTTTAAATTGTAAAGTCTTCGAGAGGTTATGGGATGATCCTTTGTTAAGTCAATCGTTTGTTTCTTCCTCAGGTAGTGTTGTATGTGTTTTGTTTCCTCCAAGTGTTGGAGTGAGTTACCTAAATTGTTGCCTCCTAAAATAGGAGAGATTGTGTTGGTTAAGTTCTGTAAGCACTTGAGTTACCCTTGGATTCTAGTTTGTGTAGTGTGTTATCCATTAGAAGAGTTTCTTTTGTTAGGGGCCAGAGCCCAAAGAGGTAAACCGGGTAACCTTCAGAAGTGATTTAAACAAGTGATAATTAAAGTAATGTATTTAGATGATTAGGATGCATTTCACATTAATCAAGATAATTTAGCCTCACTCATAAACGCAAGGGCTTGTTTAGACTTGGGGTGAGTGAGAAGGCTTGGAATGGCAAAGTCAACTATCTTGTCCATATGAGAGGTAGTTGATTCCACATGAGTGAGTATGAGGGTCAGGATTCGGTTGAGGTCACTAGGATTATCGGAGCCTATGAAGAATGCCCAAAGGAGATCTCATGACAAACTATGTGATGACACTCTGTCTAGGATAACCTTGAGTTGTGTGTTTTGTGTATGGATTCTTTATCATACTTGATCAAGTTTTTGTCTGGAAGCAATGTGACCATGATAGTGCTAGACTTATATTGTGTATGTGTTTGGTTGAGTCAGTATATGTCAGTATGAGTCTGCCTTTGGTTAGAGGTAGTAGATCCTTGTCTATGTTTCGTGGTTACTATCTCCTAGCATGGGGGTGGGCCTTCAGGTACCACTTGGTTGGGTGGAACATGCACCATACACTATTGGGTCCCCATTTATCTTCAGTACTTGGTGGCGAGACATCTAGATGGATAGCTCATAGTTCTTGTGTTTCATTCAAGCTTTGTAATAATTCTATTTGTAATAAGTTGTTTAACCCTCTTGTATTTATGAGGTGGAATTTTGTAAATGTAACACTTTTGTAATAATGCCTCATTCTAGGAATGAGTGTTGTAACCATATGTTCAAGTAATGAATTTATGTATGGATGTTTATCTTCTTATCTTATGTTGTTTATGTATGTTATATTAATGCGTACTACATGGGTAATTAAATGCAATGAATTTTAGATGATGTATGTTAGTGGGGTTTAATTAATCTCAGTTACGTAGCCTTAGGGGATGTTTTCAATTGTAGATGAACATGTATGTTTAATTCACTTTAAATTAAAAAAAAAAATTAGTACGCTTTTATTGTGAATTGAAACTTCCTCTAGGATTGTGTGGCGGGGCTTTACACATGGTATCAGAGCCTAGGTTTAAACACTGGGTGCTCTGGGATTATGATGTACCCATTAAGCTTAGTTGCATAGGTTTTCAAGAGTACCTTAGCTAAAATCCTTTTGTCTCTATGCAGGAGTATGCCTCCTAGACGCGGACAAGGGAGAGGATGTGGATGTGGCCAGGTGGGCGATCGAGAGGAGAGTCAGCATGACTCGCAACCTCGTGTCATACCTATACCAGAGCAGGAGGAACATTAGGCCTCGCAGAACGATCTAGGAGGCGGTGGTGGACAACTAGATCCTCCTAGGGTCGAAGCTACACATAGAGCCTTTGAGGAGGCTTTGGCATTATTGGGTCTGAGGTAGGTAATACCTGAGGTTAACCCTATGGTGAGGACAGCTACAGTATAGACGGAGATGTTAGCATAATCCTATATGAGAGATTTGATATAGTCTTAGCCACCTTGATTTGACGGATTAGGTACTGGATTAGAGGCCGAAACTTGGTTGATAGGTTTGGACCGATGTTTTTCCATGCACCCTTTTGATAGTAATACTAAAGCATTATGCGCTATTATACACCTCTGAGGATTCGTAGCCACTTGGTGGAGACTTGAGGAGCAGAAGCTCCATATTGACATGAGTTCGGTGTCTTGGGAGATCTTTCTTGAGCAGTTCAGAGCCTGCTTTCTCTCTGATCATTGGCATCAACATAGGGGTGATGAGTTCCATGCCATATGATAGTTAGTCATGATGATAGATTAGTACGAGAGGCGATTCTACAAACTTAAACAGTTCACAGGAATAGGGGATGATGAGGGGATGCTCGTGCAGCATTTCATGAGGGGCTTAAATGCCTATATCAGTAGTGGTGTGCGGTTTTTTGAGCCCAAGTCTATGGAGATAGCTGTGGAGAAGGCTAGGTTGGTGGAGGAGAACCTAACTATGGCACTAGGAGGCCATATAGGTCTAATTATTGGTAGTGGTTCAGGATCTGGGACTAGTGCTCCAGGGGGACAGACTCAAAGGGTTCTGCCTCCTAAGACACAGTAGAGATCAGCACACAGCAGTTAGCAGCAGTCATTTCAGGGGAAATGGAAAGGTTTCCAGTAGAGACAGGGAGATAGGAACTGGAGACGCATGAAGCGTTTCAACTCTGAGAAACCCACTCAGAGCACCCAGTCCACTTTTGGAGGCAGTGCACAGTAGTCTAGTGCACCCGCAAGAGGTAGAGGATATGGTAGAGGCATAGGTTGCTTCTCTTGTGGTCAGCAGGGCCATATTGCTAGGATGTGTCCCAATAATGGCATGTCAAGACTCACATAGAGACCAGCGGCATCAAAGCCGACAGTGGGAGATGCTGGCAAAGGCCATTGTGTGTTTGTAGTGGTTGATAACCGTCAGGCAAAGCACCAGGGTACCGTGGTTGAGACTTATGGTATGTTATTGGGTAACCCTGTTACTATTTTATTTGATTCAGGAGTATCTAACTCCTTCATTTCTTCATACGTAGTGTCACATTGTAGACTGGGGGTCGTAAGGCAAGCCAATAGGTGGTAGGTTGAGTTAGTGTCTAGTGCAAAAGTTGCATCACATTCTGTAGTACCTAACTATAGGTTGGAGATTAGACCACTCCTTACTACCTTGGATCTTTAGGTTATACCATTGGGATCCTATGATATTGTCTTGGGTATGGATTGGTTAGAGGCTCACTGAGCAGTTATTGATTGTCGACGTAATTTGATTCGATGCATAAATGCATCTAGTGGTGAGGTGGATATTATAGGAGTTCAAAGACCAATATCTTTGAGGATTATCTCAGCTATGCAGTTGAGGAGATGTGCTCATCGTGGATGTCAGTTGTTTGCAGTTACAGTTGAGGACTTGGGTTTAGGAGATGGAGAGGAGAAGGTATCTCTTGATATTCATCTCATTCTCCAAGATTTTATAGATGACATTCCAAGGATGCCACCGCAGAGAGATATAGATTTTAAGATTGACTTCTTACCTGGATCGGAGCCCATTTCACGAGCTCCTTACCGCATGACTACTCAGGAGCTGAAAGAGCTTCGCTTATAGTTGGAGGAGTTGTTAGAGAAGGGATTCATTCATCCTAGTGTTTCTCCTTGGGGAGCACCTATCATCTACATGAAGAATAAGGATGGTTCACTTCGCTTGTGCATTGATTATCGATATTTGAACAAAGTGACAATCAAGAATCGTTATCCACTTCCCAAATTTGATGACTTGTTTGACCAAGTCAAGGGTGCTACCATCTTTTCAAAGATAGACCTTAAGTTGAGATACCATCAGCTCCATATTTTTGACTTAGATATTCATAAGACGGTGTTTCGGACATGGTATGGTCACTACAATTTTACTGCGGTACTATTCAAGTTGACAAATGCGTCATTTGTGTTCATGAGTTTGATGAATGGAGTATTTTGCACATACCTTGATAGGTTTGTTCTTGTGTTCCTAGATGATATACTGATATATTCTAGGACAGTAGAGGAACATGAGGAGCATTTACGATAGGTATTGCAGTGTCTTCGAGATAACCAACTATATGCCAATTTGTCAAAGTGTGAGTTCTTTAAGACTGAGATCAAGTATCTTGGTCATGTGATCTCAGGGGAGGGTATATCTGTGGATCCTTCAAAGATCCAAGATATTCTTGATGGGCCTGCGCCCATGAATGTGGTAGAGATCCATAGTTTTATGGGGCTTGCAGGATATTACAGGAGGTTTTTTTAGAGCTTTTCCAGGATAGGACATCCTATCACTTCTCTTCAGAGGAAAGGGAAAAGGTTTGGATGGTCAAAGCAGTGTGAGTCAGCTTTTTTAGGTTCTTAAGGACAAGCTAACCAGTGCATCAATTTTGGCGATACTTGATCCCACATGAGATTTTGTAGTTTGTACAGACGCATCCTTAGAGGGCTTAGGAGCAATCCTGATGTAGGAGGGTCGAGTTATAGCTTATGAGTCATGGAAGCTTAAGGATCATGAACTGAATTATCCTACACATGATCTTGAGTTAGTGGAAATAGTCCATGCATTGACCAGATGGAGACACTTTCTTCTTGGGCACAAATTTGAGCTACATAGTGATCACAAGAGCCTTCAGTACATTTTCACTCAGCCAAACCTTAACGCTAGACAGAGGTGTTGGATGGAGTTTCTCTGTGAGTATGAATTCGAGGTGAAGTATATTCAGGGGAAAGAGAACATCATAGTTGATGCACTCAGTAGACATAGGCATGAGATATCCGAGTTGACTCTTATGGTAGATTTACGGAGTTGGATTCTTGCTACTCTTCCAATGGATAGTTGGTATCAAGATGTGAGAGCAGAGATTTAGGCAAGCAAACCTCTTGAGGGCAGGTTCACAATTTATTCACTTGAGTCAGATGGGTTACTTAGGCACTCTGAGTGTATTTACATTCCTTCAATAGGTGACCTTTGCACTTTGGTTTTGACTGAGGAACATCATGCACCCTATTCAGCCCATCCTGGGGTGAAGAAGATGCACATAGATTTGCGCCAATTGTATTTATGGCTAGGGATGAAACGGGATATTGTAGACTTTGTAGCGAGATGTTTGGAGTGTCAACGGGTGAAGGCTGAACACCAACACCCAGTAGGACTTCTACAGCCACACCTTGTACCAGAGTGGAAATGGGATATTATCTCATTGGACTTCATTATTGGTTTACCCAACTCCTCATGATGACATGATGCTATTATGGTGACAGTTGATAGGTTGACGAAGGTAGCACACTTCTTGCCTATGCGTGCTTCTTATAATGTGTCATATGTTGCTAGAGTGTTCATGGAGGATATTGTGAGGTTGCACGGTATTCCACATCGGATTATTTCTGACAGGGATCCAATGTTTACTTCAGCTCTTTGGACATCATCACAGCATGTGATGGGGACACATTTGAACTTCAATTCAACGTATCACCCAGAGACAGATGGATAGACTAAGAGGGTTAATCAAATCCTCGAAGACATGTTACGCATGTATGTTATGGACTAGTAGACACGATGGGAGGATTATCTCTATCTTGTAGAGTTTGCATATAACAATAGTTTTAAGAGTTCCATTGGTATGGCACCTTTTCAAGCTTTGTATGGGCGTCCTTGTCATACTCCTCTGAGTTGGGATCAACTTGAGGATAGAGTGTTATTGGGTCCAGAGATGTAGGACATGGAGCAGCAGGTGGATCGGGTTAGAGAACACTTGGTAGCAGCACAAGATAGGCAGAAGAAGTATGTGGATGTGCATAGAGTGGATCGTCAGTTTTTTGTCGGTGACAGAGTATTCTTGTGGGTGCATCCACGAAAGATTCCAATCCGATATGGAAAGGGTTCTAAGTTGGCACCTCGCTTTGTCGGACCTTTCGAGATACTCGAAAATATTGGTCCAATTTCTTACCGACTTGCTTTGTCACCCATTCTTTCACGTATTCATGACATTTTCCATGTTTCAGTTCTTCGGCCATATCATCCAAATGTTACTCACATCCTTGATTGGAATTCTTTACAAGTAGATGACAGGTAGCTGGCTTTGGAGCCTATGGCCATAACGGAGTGCAGAACGCTCGCTCTTCGAGGGCGAGATATTGATCAAGTCAGAGTCCAGTGGGATCCAAAGGATGATGCTTCATCCACCTGGGAGGATGCAGTTAGGATAAGGGAGTTATATCCCTACTTGTTTGTAGGCTTCCAGGAGTAAGCCTGGTCTTTGGGGGCGAGAATGTAATACCCCTTCATTTTTATTTTCGTTCGGATTGCTTTATGCTTTGTTTGGTTGCAGATACTTTGATACTGGAAATATTTTGTTATGATGTTTTGATCACTACTATTGAGTGACAACTATTATTGTGTGATGTGTTTATCTAATTATTATTTCACATACTTTAATGGTTCAATGATGTTAGTGGTTATAACATGAGAATTATTATGAGATTATGTAGTGTTATGTTAATGTCATTTTTTGATGAGTGTATTGGTGAAGGAGACGGGTTTGCATCACTCGCTTGCGAGCACCCTGCGAATCTGTGATTTCTTCTTCACAGTGTATATTATATGTTGGATATACTATATGATGTTGTTTACTTGGTTTCAAGTTGCAGGTACATGACATCGACTCCACCTGGTTCCATAGGTTTGAGCATGTCGATCCAATGGTTAAGTTGAACGGGAGATAGTAGCTAGGTAACATGTGTCAAGTCTACGCTCTAGCCTTAGTGTGTCATCAGTTTTGGTTGTTGAGTCATAGTTTACCTTAATTTAATGTTATTTGATTCTGAAAAGTGTGTGATTATTTAATCAATTTTTAGAATGATTGCATTGGTTAAAAGTGGTGATTATTTTATATTAAATTAAAATTATGCTTGGAAGTTATATTTAAAGTTATTAATAAAATTTAATTTATTTATTTAATTAAATTTAATCTCAAAAGGGTTAAATTTAGTTATTAAATAATCAAAATTAATTAATTAAGTTTTAATTGGATTAAATTAAATAAAAGCTAAAATTGAAAGATATTTGAAATTGCATTTTAAATTTAAAGTTAGTTTTTGAAAATTGGAATTAAGTGGATATTTTAATTTTCAATATTGCATGCAAAATTAGATTTGGTTGTTTAAGATATTTTTGATTTAGGACTGAAGTGCATGTTTAATTAATAAGAAGAGATTATTGAAAATTCATTCATGCTGAGAGAAGATTTTGGAAGGAAAAAGCTTCTTGAAGGCAAAGAAGAATTTTTTGGGGAAAATTGCACAAAGAAGGGTTTGAAGAAATTTTTTATTGTAGAATCGATTTGAGGAAAGTCTATTTACAATTGGTTGAGCTTTTGGATTGGATTCATTGCACGGTAGAAGAGAATTGGTGAGATCCTTGGAGGAGGTTTTGCATCAGAAATTCATCTTTTCCTGTAGCTTCAAAATCCAGGTTTTGTTCTATGTTTTTCTTGTTCTTGTTTGTTTAAAACAAATTGATATTGTATAAGAAATTTGTTTGTTGAATTCGTTGGGAATTAGAATTTATTAATGGAAATTAGGTTCAAATTAATCTGAAATTTGGGGAAGATTGTATAAATATACTGTAGGATTTAATTTTGTAATTGGGAAAATTGTAGAATTATTGTTAAATTTAAATCTTAGATTGTGCATCAAATGTAGATTGTTGAAGAAATTTTAATTCCTTTAGAAAACAATAAGATCTAGTTTTGAAAACAAATCCTCTGTAGAAAACTTTCAATGGAAAAATCAAGATCCATTTTAATTTTCCTACTTTTATATTGTTTGAAAATTAAAGGAATGATTTTAAAATAATTCAGTTTTAAATCTCTTAAGATTTTTGGAAAAATTTAGTTATTTTTATTTATTTATTTTCTCAATTTTACCAATAAAATTATTTTGTTTAAATAAATATATTTATATATTATATGTATTACATTTTGATAAATATATATACATATAACATATAAGTATATATATTTATTTTATTATAGTTAAAGATTTAAAATTATTTTCCTTTTGAACAAAATCGTCATACGCGAAATTGATAGGCCTGTGCGAATTTCCGCACATTGTATTCGTGTTAAAGTTTATTTTTTATAAAATAAAATTTTATATTACATAGTGGACGATGGCCATGACCCCACCGCCCATGGATTTCCATGGGTGACGCACTGCCCATGGGGCAATGCACCCACCACTTGGGGGGACACATTGTCCCATGGGGAGTGTGGCCTCCCCAAGCCACTATCGGTCGTTGTACTAAGTACAATCGACAGAAACCGACAAGGACGTCTGACGGTGTACCATCCAGCCACTGTCATATATATCTTGGGAAGTGAATGTAATTCTTAATTAAAATTGTTTCACATTTAATTTGTTATTTAATAGTATTTGCTTGTGTTATATAAATTGTGTACTTTTTATATTAAATATTAATATAAATATATTTTATATTGGGAAATTTAGTGGTTGACTATGAATTTTATACAAAATTAATTAATTTGACATCCTTGTTATTTTAGAAAAATAGAGGTTTTAAAAAAAAAACAATGTTTAATGCAAGTTTATTTTTAAATAGAGTTTAGTATATAAATAAAATATATGTAATTAAATATATAAGGTATAATGCTTATATATTTAAGTATTTATGTTTTTAAATATTTTGTTTTAGACATATGTTGCATGCAAAGTTTTTAGATAGCAATTTAAACTGAAACAAATAGTGTGCATGTTTAGTTAGATAGAGCAAAGATATTTATTTTAATGATGGAATTTATATGTTCTAATGAAAATTTATAAGGATATTATTTTAATTTCTGTGAGATGCATTAGATAAGGAAATGGATTTAAGATATCTGAAAATATAGTGTATTTCATTGCCAGTGCATTTTAAGATTAAATTTCCTTATGTTGATTACTTTGGGAATAGGTGAATTGTGTTTTAAATTTTAAAGTCTTCCAGAGGTTATGGGATGATCCTTTGTTAATTCAATCGTTTATTTCTTCCTTGGGTAGTGTTGTATGTGTTTTGTTTGCTCCAAGTGTTGGAGTGAGTTACCTAAATTGTTGCCTCCTAGAATAGGAGAGATTGTGTTGGTTAAGTTTTGTAAGCACTTAAGTTACCCTTGGAGTCTAGTTTGTGTAGCGTGTTATCCATTAGAAGAGTGGCTTTTGTTAGGGGCCAGAGCCCAAAGAGGTAAACTAGGTAACCTTCAGAAGTGATTTAAACAAGTGATAACTAAAGTAATGTACTTAGATGATTAGGATGCATTTCACATTAATCAAGATAATTTAACCTCACTCATAGACGCAAGGGATTTTTTAGACTTTGGGTGAGTGAGAAGGCCTAGAATGGAAAGGTCAACTATCTTGTACATACGAGAGGTAGTTGATTCCGCATGAGTGAGTATGAGGGTCGGGATTCGATTGAGGTCACCAGGATTATCGGAGCCTATGAAGAATGCTCAGAGGAGATCTCATGACAAACTGTGTGATGACACTTTGTCTAGGATAGCCTTGAGTTGTGTGTTTTTTGTATGGATTCTTTATCATACTTGATCAAGTTTTTGTCTGGAAGCAATGTGACCAAGATAGTGTTATACTTATATTGTGCATGTGTTTGGTTGATTCAGTATGTGTTAGTATGAGTCTACCTTTAGTTAGAGGTAGTAGATCCTTGTCCATGTTTCATGGTTACTATCTCCTAGCATGGTGGGTGCGCCTTCGGGTACCACTTGGTTGGGTGGAACATGCACCATACACCGTTGGGTCCCCATTTATCTTCAGTACTTGGCGGCGAGACATCGAGATGGACAACTCGCGGTTCTTGTGTTTAATTCAATCTTTGTAATAATTCTATTTGTAATAAGTTGTTTAAACCTCTTGTATTTATGAGGTGGAATTTTGTAAATGTAACACTTTTGTAATAATGCCTCATTCTAGGATGATTGATGTAACGAGATGTTCAAGTAATGAATTTATGTATGGATGTTTATCTTCTTATCTTATGTTGTTTATGTATGTTGTATTAATGCTTACTACATGGGTAATTAAATGAAATGAATTTTAGATGATGTATGTTAGTGGGGTTTAATTAATCTTAGTTATGTAGCCTTAGGGGATGTTTTCAATTGTAGATGATAATGTATTTTTAATTCACTTTAAATAATTAAAAAAAAAAGTTGTACTCTTTTATTGTGAATTGAAACTCCCTCTAGGGTTGCATGGTGGGGCTTTACACCATCTCTCTCTCTCTCTCTTACTCTCTTTTGACATCCCTATTTATCTCCCCCTCTCCCTCTTTTATCTCCGGATATCTTTACCTCTATATATATCTTTGTCTCATATTTCTCTTTATCTCTCTCTCTCTTTCTATGTAACTATCTAATCAAAATTTAGTTTTGAATCTCTCTCTCTCTAACTTCTAATTTAGATTTTAGATTTTTTTTATTATACAAATTTAAATTTAAATTTAAAATATAATTATTCTATAGTTGGTATGAGTTTTCCACAGTCCATAACATTGCAGTATATAGATTTTGGATTCAACTGTGTAAGTTTTTTTGTCGACGTTTCGGATCACACACAGTGATCCATCATCAAGAAGAGGAAAAATGAAATGAGATTGCAAAACAAATCTTAATAAAGGGAGAGGGAGAAGAGAAAGGACTACAAAATTTTGAGAAAACAATAAAATAATACCATAAACAAAAGAAAAATCAAGACTTGTCTACTAACCTCATGTCCCCATGCAGCTTCTTAACTCTATTTTCTGCTTAAATTTAAGCAGCGGGAGTGTTCCCATGCATAAATTTGATTGTTGGGAGAGGATAATTTGGAATCTTTTCCTATTTTAAAGGAGTAGTTATTGTTTACAAAATAAAAATAAGTTGTCAAAAAATAGGGGGGCCTGAAAATAAGCAGCAACTGCTTGTTTTGAAAATTCCATGTGGCTTTACAAATTTCCTTCCCTCCTTTTTATTTACCTCCAATTCCTCCCTCTGAATTTCCCCTCTAATTTTTACCTACTGTGATATAGTGCAACAACAAGATACATATTTTAATATAGAAAATTAAATTTTCAATCTTATTGAAAGTATACATTTTATTATAGCTTTTTGAAATATAGATCTTGCCCTGAATCTACCCATTTTTAAAGAATTTAATTGCAACATAGATTTTGTTTTAACTTTATTTATAATTGTTTGAATTGTTTTTTTTCTTTATTTATAACTGTGCAACATAGATAATTAGTGTAAAATTGAATGCAAATTTTTCTAGCATCATTTCTTGTCTGTATAGATTGAGAGAATTATAACAGATCTGAATGTCTTCATTTGTTAATTATTAGTCAATAATAATAGATTTGAATTCCCTGCCAATAATTATTTGTCAAAATTAACAGAGGAAAAAATGGTAATTAAATATAAAAGTATACAGTTCATAAAAATTAATGGCAAGGATTGATAATTAAATATAAGAATATACAGTTGAATTATGTTCTTATTTTAATAGAGGAAAAAAATATTAAAAATATAATTTAAAATGATTGTTTAAAAATAAGTAGCAAAATCGAATATACATGGGGACACCGGCTCCAAAAATTTCTCCTAAAAAAATGAGCAGTGACTGCTAATGAAAATAAGCTAAGCAGTCACATGGGGACATGAGGTAAGAAATCAAAAAGGACGCCTTCCTTCCAAATTTCGCAATCCTCCTGTAGTGAAATTCAAACAATTTTTTTTCCAATCCTCCGGTAGTGAAATCCAAACAATTTTCTTCCCTGTAAAAATAACTACAATACATTTAACCGTCTATTATTGTTAGCAATCCATTGCATCTCTCTTTTCATGCGACGTGCTATAAAAAGAAGAGCAAGGTTTTCAAGTAAAACTAGGGGCGAAGGAAACGGAAAATAAAATAATAATATAAGCATTTGTTTAAATATAATATTTTGCCTTGATTAACTTTCTAAAAAAATATGTGTAATGAATTAATAATATATATATTAACATAAATTATATACATATTAAGTATTATATAAATTTTATGTTTAAATAATAATTATTTAATTCTTTCTTATAAATGTTTTTGATATGTAAGGATTATATTGTATTTATACTTATAGATCCAAATTTCAACCATCTGCTATGTAGGTATGAAGCTAATTTCACCAATTCCACTAAGAACCAAAAAACCATAAAATGTCTGTACGGATCCTCCAAAATACAGGCCATAGCTTTAGACATTCAATACTTTAAATAGTCTACATTTAAACCAATCTAACCAATTCATGCTTGCATTAATAGAGAAAAAAACTAGCTGCTAAAATACTAATACCATACACTGCCCTTCACAAAAACTTATTCAGAAATGTGAAGTCTTCAAACTCCTCCCTCCATTCATCGCTATCAGATGCCATTAGCTCGAACCATTTCTTCAAGAAGATGACTGCAACCGCTACTATGGCCTGGTGCTTCACCAACCCAGTACCTTGAAGGTCCAAGAGAAATGAAAAAATCTTCACCATGTCTTCATCCTTCACCTTCGCCACCTCCAATACACATGGACATCCTCACCCTTCCACCACCACCCGAAGGAGCTCATCCATACCACCCGACAGTCTAGGTATGAACAATTCCTCATTAAAGTCCTTGCTTCAATCTTCAAGACCATATTATCTAGTAGGGAAGCCAAAAAATGAGAAGATATCTGCAAATTATCACGCCCATACTCTGTTTCCTCCAGAAAACTTGAACCCAAGACCATTTTGACTACAACTAACACCAGAGGCTCATAGTTGAGCAAAATTATTTTAAGGCATTGATCCATTATGAAATGAAATTTGGTCAACCTATCCTTAGACTTGAGCGAAATGGGGGTGTCTGCCCCAAACCGAGCTACACCCGCAACCGAAACCTCTATCAAAAAATTTGTAGACCCATCCATTCGGATCCCAATAGTAAGCGCTTGAAAAAATTATATCTAGACTTCAACCACAACACTGAACTGGAAGAAATTCCCATGACATTTTGTGCAAGCCTTAAATGAGTACTTCTACCCACCGTCGCCAGCCTCGCCAACCTCCTCCTACGTGCGAGTTGTCTGAATTCAAGTGAATGAATGAATGGATGTTAATATTTCCTATGCCTCGGGAAGATAGATGAGTTGTCTTCCCCGTGCATTCGGTTGATGGATAGGACAAGCTAGCTCTGATCTCCTACCATTGTGGCTTTCCACCCATCACTATCTCCCTCGTACAACTCCAACATGGTCGTTCATTCCACCATCCTCAACCACCTTGGAGGGCGCCCTCCCTACCTCCCACAATTCTTATAATTATTTACATAATCATTTCATTTTAATTATATTTTATTTTATATAAATTTATTTTAAAAAATTATTATTTAAATTTAAATTATCTAATCAATAAATATTATTTAATATAATATAATTTATTTATTTCATATTATACATATTTTTTATGTAACATAATTATTAGATGATTTTTTTATTTATATAATTATCAATTTGTTCTTCTAATTATATTATACTATCATTTGATTTTGTTTGATATTTATAATATATAAAATTTTAATATATAATTTTTTTTATATAAGATACTTGATATTTATATAATATAATTAAAATAAGATTAATAATTATTAATATAAATATAAATGCATGTAACTATCTTTTTTTCTTTTTTTTTAAACTGCAGGAATCGGGTAGTACAATCCCCTATAAACTGCAGTGTGTCTAGTAAACTTTTTAACATGACCAATGGCGCTGGCACGACATGCCCTCCAGTACCACGGGGGTGGGGGAGACTAGACCTCATAACCAACCTCCTGCAATAGGAAATATTTAGCCAACCGAGCTAGGGCCCCAACCCCAAATGCATGTAACTATCTTTTATTCCATTAACAAAACTTACATTTCTTTTTATTAAATCTAAAATACTATAATTAAAATACTATAAAGGTAAAATCTAAAAAATCTAAAAAATTTAAAAATAATTTTAATTATTTTTCTAATTTACTTTTTTATATTTTTTCAAATTTTAAAATAAGTAAAAACCATTTAATATATGAACTTTATAAAATGCAAATATTCAAAATAATTTAAATTTTCACTTTTAACATCTTTCTAATTAACAAAAAAAGAGAAAAACATTTTTATAATTTTTTTTTTTTAAATTAAAAAATATATAACTAATATATATAAAACAAGTAAAACCATTCAATATATAAATATTAAAAATAATTTAAATTTTCACTTTTAATCTCTTTCTAATTAACAAAAAAAAAAGACATTTTTATAATTTAACTTTTCACCTTTTAACACCTATTTAATTAACAAAATTAGATATTTAAATTATGAACATATTTTAAAAAAAGTTAAAATATATATATTAAACCAAACTATATCAATTATTTCATACATTCAAATTAACCAATTCAGTCCGAGTCTTGAAAAATATGGACAAATTTTAAAATTAAATTTATAGAAGTAGATATTTGTTTTCATTTGTTGAAACCTTCATTCAGTAAATGTTGTGGTGTCACCAGATGAGAAAAAAGGGCAGAGTTCGCAAGTAAAATATTAAGAAGTAAAACAAACAAAAAAAATGGAGGGGAAAAAATATGGCGATGAACGGATGAAATCACTTCAATCGTATTGCACTGTACGCAATCGATATTAACCATTGATGGTCCATTTAAACTCGTTCATCTCAAATAGGATACGCCTTCATTGTAATTAGAAAAAACCTATTTGTAAAATGTAAGGAATGGTCATAAAATAATGAGAAACAAGAATTAGAAAAAAAAGGAAAGAAGGAACAATAAATAGAAAAGTACATACCCAAAGAGAAGAGACACATGAAAGAAAAACTCGACAAAACACGACGAAATGAAAAACTAGAAGCAAAAACGAACTAATCCAAAGCAAGAAGCAGGAACAAATCAAAATTAACAAGAGAAACAAAAGAGAAGGGAACATACAAGAGTAGGAAAAAGAGAGGACCAAGGGATAGTGTTGGTTATTTTTACTATAACCAAGTTTATCTTCTAATCTACCTATGGAATTGCCAATTCCAATCAGGAAAAGCTCGAAGGACCTAGACCAACTAACAAGGACTTTAACAAAGCCTCCTGCACTTTGGGCTCTGCAAGACCTAGGAGGGTGATCCCTTAATGTGCTTACAACCTCTGCACCAATATTATAAACAACATTAACAACAACAGATAATCTCATTTAATAGCTCAAAATAATAGGATAATACCAAAATGAATTGGTTGTTCATCAATAATATCAACTATTTGGAGCATGAGATAACTACAACAACACTTCACAACTTAGGAGAGTCATTGATTTGTAATTTGTAGCAAGCTCTAAGCAAAGACAAACAAATACTAAACCCCACAAATAAGAAAAACTTAGACCAATTCCATATGCCATTGGAGGATTCAAATTCATAAGCATCTAAGGATTCATGACAGATTTAACACATAACATATAAGATCTCTGGCAATTTTGCCTTACAATACCATCAATTTGTATTCTAACCCAATACTACTTATCAAATCCTTATATAAACATATCCACCTATGACCTCATTCAAGAATTTTAATTAATTCCTTGAATTAAAGCTAAAATGAGAATCATACACACCACAAGAGTGAGATGAACGAAACAACCCTTGAATATTTTATTCAAGATTCTGATATGCTTAAACAATGGAGAGACATGAGTTCAAAATGAATCATTATCATTCAAATGCTAGTACTATCTTGAAATATCAAACTCCCATGAATTCAAAACCTACTATAGAATGACACAAAACCTAACTTGCATTTTCATTGAACCAACAAGCTTTTTATAATTTTCTCTGCAACTTTACTTAGACTCGGCCCAAAATTATCTAACTTGCTAACTAGTATTTTTGGCCTTGAAATCCTTCTTATAGAGAATGAAGGAGAAAACAAGCATCGGGCTAGAAATACACATGTCACCGATCACTTGGACCGCCCTATGACATTTCAAAAATCCGTTACAACAGCTGAGTCCCTGGATAATCTTCTTGTTTATCCCATCCGCTGAAAATGGTTGATGCATTAGCCAAACTTCAAGAAACCTGTGCCAAAACTGCCATCAAAACATAACCAGAATTTTTTATAACTGCAATGGCTGAGTTGTTATCTGCCAGTAGTCAACTTTGTCTTACTCTTCCTCGATAAAGTATTTATCCACCCATCTCTAATATTCTTCATATGTGGGCCAATCAAAATTAACCACCTCATTCACCTTAGCACTATAAGGTCTGTATTTCACCGCTACCTAATTTGCCTCTCTCTCAAAAGACTCCAAAAATGTGTTGGTGCCAATGATCTTGTCCATACAACTCACTAATGGGTCATAATTTGAGTCATCACAAATCAATTTGATTTGTGCATTGATGACCTCATCTGCTCTATCCTGCCACTGCTATAGTGATTTAACATTTCTCTGTGCATCAATTATATTAGGTAAAGATGTATCACTCCAATCAACAAAAATCTTTACCAATTCTCTAATTTTCCTACTCAAATCATCTGGTAAGGTTTGAAAACTCTGCATTGACTTTACAAAAATTTGAGTAGGCCTTAATGATTGGGGCCTATTATCTTTATCAAATCTAGAGGCTTTATACATGATATCTAAATCATTGGCCCTACGGATCCACTTCTCAACTAAGGGAAAAACTACTTCTTGATCCCTAGTAATGTTCTTTATTGCATCCAAAAGTAAAGAATACAAAGAATATATTGATGGCAATCTACCATCAACCTTTTCATTTAAGTGCCTCAAAACTGTGTCAACAACTTCACTCTGCTTTACAAGTCTTCCCTCCTTACTTGCCTTTAAAGCTTCTTGTAACTCTGTAATCTTATTTAGCAACTGCTTCTTAGTGGGATCCACAGAGTATTCAATCTCTTCTTCAACTGGCTCTAATGTAGGAATGAGAGAAGGATTTTGGATGGGGGACCCCATAGTAGAAACAATTGGAGAAGTAGGAGGTATTGATCCTAATGTGGAAGGAAGTGTCATGATACGAAGAGCACTTAAGGACTCCCCAACTTTCCTATACTTTAACCTATCCACCTCAGTTTTCAGCTCAACATTCCTTTGTTGCACCTTGATGTATTCTCCAATTATAATATTGTATTTCTCCATTAAGCTCTTTTTTTTCAGCTTCTTCCCTCTCAGCAGTCTTCTGGGCCAATTTGGCCACATTCATAGTTAGGTTTGTAGCCTTTGTAGTTGAAATTTTTGAGACTCTCTTTATTATTAACCCTCCCCTTAGGTTTGGGCTAATGTCAGTAACATTATGCTTTCTTCCCTAAGGTGCCAATTCCCAAATTGCTAAGGTCTCATTCTCCTCACTAAAGGTAGAATCTTGTAGTGCTGCCTTGACCTCTTCCTCAAAATGCTTGGATTTTAAAATAGCATTAAATGCTACTACATTTGTTATATCTTATTCAGGATAAATTATCACACCAGCCTGAGTTACTAATTTCCTCTCCTCCTCAGGAGTGACGCTCTTGAATTCTTCCATCAATTCAACCTTTACTTCATCATCATTCTCCTAATTAGACCTATCAGATTTCAACTCTCTTCTCCTTTTGCATTTGTCTTGATATTCTTCTAGTCTCATTCTCCATACCAGTTGTAAGAAAATTGGATTTTTTAAAAATGCATCATCGTCTAAAAATTCCTTGCATGCCTCCATCCTGGCATCTTGCACACATTGTCTCTTCACATCCATATCAGACAGAACTAGTTGAGTTGACCTGGGAGGGGAAGGAATACCAACCTCCATGTCCTAATCTATGACAATGATTTCATCCATCAGAGTCTCTTGTGCCTCTTCAACTCTTTGCCTCTTAGGGCTTGGCTCTAATGGTGGTAGCGTAGGATTATCTTCTAGTGATGAGTCTAAATCGGTGATCTTTATTCCTCCAAGTGCTCTAATCTTTGGACCTAGCTGTGTTGATGCCTTCATGATTTGTTTTCATTTCTTATCTTCCTCCTCCTCATCACTACTATAACTCCTCTTTCTCTTATAAAGAGGCCAATTCACCATGGGTTGATATTTTGGCCTTGTTTCAGCAGGCCTCACATCTAGCTTTTGTATGCTGAAGGCCAACTCCAAGTTGACCTTCTTTGTCATCAAAAAACCCATGATCTCCTTGAATTTTTCCATCAAGAAATCAATTTTCTTGTGGAATGGGGTGAATTCCATTAATGGATCATATTTGGGATCCATTTTATGCACAATGGCCAATAACTTCTCATATTTTATCCATTTTTCCTTGTTCAAATCTAATTCATTCCTGATCAGATCCTCCGGGAAATTGAACTCATGTGCAAACCTACCACCTTTTATCTATTTTCTAAAAAGGGAAAAGAATCCCTCACAGTCATTTTGTCACTTGGGACCACACCTTCAATTAAAATCATCAAAAAACCTCGCAAAGTGGACCCATCCTCCCTTTGAGAAGACAAAATCAAACACAATGGTATAATCAAGGAAAAGAGTCCCTTTTCCCTTCCCTGTTAGGTTGTCTTCATGAATACAACCTATTTTCAACATAACCTTAGCAATCCTCACTTTTTCTAGCACATTGAATGGGAGGATATGTGGAGTTCCTTGGAAGCCATACACCCTTAAAACAATGTTGATGGGGTACAAGATAATGTCACCCCAGTTGTGACAAACTTTTAAATCTGGCTTCCTCCCCTTCGCTCTGAGAAAGTCATGTAAATATTTGGGGATCCTAGGTACATTTACTGTCAATCGATCCCTAAGTCTAGAAGCAAAGAAATTGTCAAATTATACAAAACTAGCATTCTCCCTATTGTATGATAAATTTGTAGTCCAAGCCTGCACCAGTAATCTTTCTCCATTTACCTCCTACCTCAACTCCATCTTCTCTAAGAAGAAGTCAGCATTCTTGTACAAGAACATGTACATCAATAGGGAATAACAAAATAATGGAGTGTCTGCATCCCCTACATGCAACTTTAATAGCCCTTCATGTATCTTCTCTACCAGAAAAGATGCAAAATCATAAACCACAAAGAAATTAGGGTGTTATATTTGCACCCCCATAAACATATAGGCAATTGGAATTACTGTGTTAGGGTTAAAACCCAAAATTTGGAACAAAGAATAAAAGGTAACCAAGAAATGGTTTGCAAAACAACTTAGCCTGAAAGGCTCTTGGTCACTTGGACTAATATAAATCCTTGAACTACCTTCCCTTGCCAGATGAGGAGGAAGCAGCTTCAACCTGAAAAGTGAATTTGACTTTGCATACTCATGTTTCATCTCCTCAAGATTTATCTGAATGAAGAACGGACTAGATTCACTTAGATCAAAAACTTTTTGAACTTCTTCCCTATTTTTACTTAATAAAATCCCTCCATCATTATCTATGATCACTCTCGTAACAGGTTCATAACGTGTTGCCACCACCCTGAGCAAATCCACATCAGGGAACACATTTGGCACCACTAGCTTCCCCATGTCATATCTCCAGCCATTTGAGAAAGGGTGATCCAAATTCCATTGTCCATACCATAGCCTCAACATCTCCAAACCAGTCATGGGAACCATAGCATCTATAATGTTGGAATTCTTGCACACTAATCCTTCACCTAGGGTTCTTCCATGCATCAAAACCAAACCCCTCTTCCTATCATTTGTCGACAACGAGAGTTGATCTAGTAAATCATCATAAAACTTCATCTGTAAATAATCAACATGGACAGAATGTTGCTTTGGTGGTGCCATCTCAAGTAAATTAGGGCTTCCTTAAAATTTCAAATCTTTCGAATAGACTAGGGCTATACAGAAAACTAAATTACAGCAAAACCTTGCAATTTCTTACAATTCAACTAACCAATAGCCCTAAAAAAACTATCATCAAGATTTTCGACAAGCACACCATAATTCTTCTCAAAATCTAAATTAAATTTACCAAGAAGCAAAGAAAACAAATCACAACATTTATTCTTTGTAGAATTCCAAATCCTTGTTGTCACAACTCGTAACTTCATCCTTGGCTCTAAAAATTCTTTCGCAAAGGTGCTTGAATACTTTGTGAGAAAATAGAGTGAAATAAAATCACTTTATGTCGATCAAATCGATCCAGTAGATGTCTCGTCTGCCATTAAATCTTACTTGCATGTCGCTCAAATGGTTCCAATCACATTTGATGCGAATTCAATTTCCAACCGTTGATCATTCACTTTTTTCAGATCATCGAATGGTTGCCTTCAAAAAGGCTGACATAATCTCCATCTCAGCACCAAGGGCCCGCCACATTATGCATCACCAAAGAAATACATGTGGCACGTTCCTGTGATATCGCAATCAGTAAACACCTTGCATCTTTTGATCATGCGATGGCGAGAAACTGTTGATCTCCACCATCAACAATTGTGTTTGTTCAATACAGTCACGAGTGTTGAACATAACTTTCGAGCATTTTTTCATCGAGATTATCACATCTCCATTGATTTTGAGCACATGCATCTCGTAGCCACTTTAGTAACCTATCATATAACACATTAAAACCCGATAGATATATTAAAGCAATTTTATTATTGTTTCATCATCACCAGCTGAGACACGTGGCGCTCACCCATGATATCACATTTAGTTGAGACTCTATGGTGGGGTCATCATGGGCGGGGAACAGCTTAGATCAACCGACGGTTGATGGACAGTCATTTAAAATTGTTCCCTGCAAAAATAAAACATTTATTAAATGGACAAGGGGACACTTCCTAGGTCGATGACAAATGATAGCTTAAAGTTGTGTTTAAACGTGGGGCACGGGCCCACCTAGACTTAGGGAATAATAAATTCAGGCGAAATATCTAAAATAGTTTATTAAAAGGGGCTCATCTTAGACGAAGCAATGGGGCATAATTTATTTAAAACCCACTCCAAAAGGTAACGGTCGAATAGATCCCACCCAAGGAGTAACATAGAACATTAGTATTTTCATGAAGGCCAAAAATAAAAACCCCAACCTTAGGTTATTTCCCAAACAACATGACATACCAAGACAAGGGCAAGACAAAATGGAATTCAAAGAGTAAAATTTTGAAGTTCCATCAGATAGGAGGAGATAAAGGGGAGAAGGGAAAGGAGAAGGAGGAGAAGACGAGAGGACGAAAGGAAAGAAAGGAACCAATAGGACAAGGAAAGGAAGGGGGGGTTGGAACCCAAGCAACAGAGGGAGACAAGGGAGAGGGATAAGAAAGGGGGAGGATAAAAACTAGAGGCGAGAAGGAAGATTCTGGGATCTTAAGATGGAAAGCAATGGGTTCCAAGACAAGTTCAAAATCTAAACTTCATCATGATTAAGGTTTAGGGGACGATGGTTGATTTCAATAGCTTCTTTAAGCTTTCTCATGAAGAAATTGTCTTCTTTGGATAAGATTTGGGTACTTTCTCAATAGATGTGGTGCTTGGTGGAAGAGAAGTTGTCGGTTAGGGCTGATTTGGAGGTGCGTTTGTGTCTAATGTCGACAATATGATCCTTGATTCTGGTGGTAAAGGAATGGTCGGTTTCCCCAATATATGGAATGCCACATGAACAAACAATATTATAGACTTTAGGGTCAAGAAAGATGTCCCTAGAGTCTTTGAGGGAGGGAATACATTTTTTCAAGGTAGAGAAGGGTTTAAAAGCACAACGAAGGCCTTTTTTAAGAAGGATCTTGGAGATTTTTTGGGAGATACCTTCAACATAAGGAAGAGTTGCATTAGGAAGGACTAAGGAATTTTTGGGGTTGGACCTAGAAAGGAAGCTAGATTTGGCTTGGTTGAGGGCCCTCAAGATTTGCTTGCTATAATAACCATTTAATTTAAAAACTTGACGAAGGTGTGTAAACTCTTGTATTAAGTTATCCTCATCACAAATCTGGTAGGCTCTCTAGGCAAGGGTTTTGAGAACGCTAAATTTTTTACTAGGATGGTGATGAGAAGATGAGTGGAGATAGAGATCAGTATGGGTAGCCTTGTGTAAAACCTTACAACCAATGGAGCCATTTGGATTTTTTAGTAGAAGAACATCAAGAAAAGGGAATTGGTTGTTGGACTCAAAAACAACGTTGATGGATCATGGAGTGTGATCCGAAAAGTTGATGCAAAAAACCAAACACAATCTAATTTAGAAACACTTTTAGCAAAAATAAAAACCCCAACCTTAGGTTTTTCAAATAATTTGAAATACTAGAGACATAAGGCAAGATAAAATGGAATTCAGAGAGAAAATTTTTGAAGTTTTGTCAATAGTCACATATGATCACATCATTCTTGACCATTTGATATCATGAAAACCCTCCAAAATCTAGTATTCAAATAACCCATATCATCAACAAGACAAGTTCCATCAGGGTGAAATGAAAAGGTCATACCGAGCATATAGGTCTCACCGATGAAGTTCCATCGGCAAGAAACTTGTCTTGTCTCACCGATCAAATCACAAGGAGTTGTATCGTCTAGACCAATTACATCGGAGTAAGATTCTTGAGTCGGCCTAAGTGCATTTGTCTCACCGATGAAATATCATTGCTAAAAAAATCATCTTGTCTTGTTGACAAAACAAAGAAACATACTATCGCCAAGACAAACTCTATCGGAATGAGTTCAAAATTTCCTCCCGACCCACTATGTCATGCCGATAAGATTACATCGATAGGAGTCTTGGAGACATACTTGAGATCGAAGGAATAATCATTGGGGAGACTTATAACATCAGAAAAATTACTAAATGTCTTAGCGATACACCATTTCTTGTCGATGAAGACACAAATAGATCAAGATAGTCGTCGTGGTGACTCTTGGTGAAATTTATATGAATCAAATGGATATATTATGTGATATCGGCGTAATGTTTCCCCAAAAAAATATTTTTTAATGAATGTTAGTCAAGCCTACATAAAAGGATCACCCAAAGTTTCAATTGTCTTGTTGATAGAACATTTGATGTGACAATGGGTAAATTTGAAGATCGTCTACACTCGTGTTCAAAGCTAGCACATTAATGGAATTATTACTACCAAATGTGTCGATGATTTCTTGAATTGATAAAATTAATTGAAGGAAAATTTTGCATAGTTAGCAGTAGAGGAATGGACGAAGGGCCAAAGGATCTTGCAGTCAAAGAATTATAAATAAACTTGTAAGTTCCCTGTAGTTAAATTTATAGTTTTATGATTCATAAAATGGAAACCACTAGCTCAGGAAAATAAAAAGGTAGGAAACAAAGTGAGAGTAAAAATCCTAGAGGAAAAAAGCAAAAAATTGAAGCAAAGAAGGAACTGGGGGTAGCTAAGAGGAAGTTAAACCAAGACTTAATTGATCAATTTCCTGGCTTAGGACCTAAGGTTAGGCGATCTACACAGCAGAAGTGGAAAATTTAGAGGATAAATACAAGCATATACGAGACATATGGACCCCAATTAGGGGATATGAGCGGTTTATTTTTCATTACAAATGAAGGAATCGATATGAACCAGTGTGCAATCCTTGGAAGTTAAACCTAGGGAAACTAGTCTTCCCCAATGTATTTGTAAATGTAGAATTGGTGAAGATGATAGCTACCAATTATAATCCAAAATGTAAATCTATTTGTGATCCATTAGGAAAACCATTTATACATGTATCTGAAGCTGCCATCTATGAAGTTTTTAACCTAGAGGGAGTGTGTGGTGAAAACATTGTACCTAAAGAGCTGGAGAAGGAATTATGGAGAATGGATACTTTGTACAAGGGTTGGAGGTAGCCAGTACACAAGTCTAAGAAAGATGGTGTTTCTGTTCCACTGAATGATAGTGATGGTCCCCCATTCCATGTTGATTTGTTTGAACCCTACATGAGGTACACATATTTTTCAGTGTGTCAAGTGTTGGGAATGGAGTTCCTTGAGCACATGTCATTTGTACCCATGGTAATTGCAGTGGACATCCAATGTCACAATTCAAGGTTTTTTTATTATACTTCACACATCTTTAAAGTACTTGATTCAGGATTGATGGCATTAAAAAGTGGAGCTCCTATCTTGCACTTGGATGCTTATTCAATCCTAATGCATATGATACTTTATTATAGACAAGAATTGCTTATGTGACCTGAAAAACTAAGGGTTGTACAATTTGATAAGGAAGGAATATTATTACCAATACAACTCCAAACTGCCACCTGGGATTACAAATTCGTTAATTCTTGTTATCTACATTTTGAAAAGTTTTTTGTGAAACCACTGTACAGATTTTAGAATCATCATTGTGAATACTCATTGTCCGATGAAATAAAAAAAAAAAAAAGTTAAGGCCTAAGGATTTCAATGGATTTTTCAACCACAATTAGGGAGATTGGTACTGTCTAGAAGATGCAACCATGATAAGAGTATATGGATTTGAAGATGGACCCTTCATTCTACCCAAGACAGTGCCTGATAGGATTGCATATTTGGAGATTGCTAGGCAATTGGACTTTTTAGATGTTATGAATCTAAGTCCTTTCGGAAAGCAGGCATTTATGCTTAGTACATTATGCTTCGGTGATTTCACTGTATTGCAAGGGATGGATATGACATAGTTCTCAAAAAATTGCCGCAATACAACATGAAGAAGGGTCCATTGCAAAAAGGATTTGATCCAAAAGGGTATATTTTTTTTTCAAAAAATAAAATGAACTTGGGAGGATACAATCACATACCCTATTTGTATGATGATCTTATCAGGAATTTGGAAGTAGAGGAAGATGAAAACATTCTTGATGAGTATAGTAGGGGATTTCAAGATACATAACTATTATCTTCTGATGAAGAGGTATCTGGTGATGGTAGGCCTAGTAGTACAATTGATAAAATTTCCAGATTGAGAACTCAAGACTATAAGTATGTTCCCGGGGAACCAGATGTTGAAGAGAGTGTAGATACTGACACAAGTCAGATAGCATATAAATCATTTGTGTTTGATGATGAATTCATTAAAACCTTAGAATTTAAAACCTTTTTGTGCAAATTAAAAGGAAAATCAATAAGGGAATCAATGGAGAATATTACACCAAGTAATGAGGAACAACTACATAATAACTTAAAATCAGGTGTGGAAGAATAAATGAAGAGCATGACCCTTGAGAAAGGAAGGAAATTATTAGAAGATGCAGGTATCATGATCTTTCTTGGGTTGGATTTAAACTTTCCTTTGTTTTTTGATAGTTTTCTGAAGAATAGTAATACCACACATAAACTCACTCTTGAGGGGGTAACAAAGATTTATGCAGGATCTAAGTATAACCCAAATGAGGGATCACTTATGATATGGTCCCAGTATCCTCCACACAAGAAATCTATTGTAATTGATACTAAAAAGGCTTTTGGACATGTAATGACACTAAAATTTGGTGAGGTTGATACAATAGCTACATAAAGAATTGGCATTAATGTGGCCAAATTAAATAAAGACCAAATCCAAAAGCTAATCAAGGAAAAAGAAATGTATAATATTAATAACGAGAGACTACTCAGACAAAATGATTACTTGAAGGACATGATGGGAATCACATTGGGATCCACAAAGCAATTGACTCATGGTGAAAGCTCCCAGGCAAGAGACCAGTGGGAAGAATCAAAAGCGTACTCACAAGGTAAATGTGATGCACTCACTGCAACAATAAGGAAGAGGCGGACCAATTTAATGACTTGGTTGAGTAAGCTCTTGGAACACATTCACACAATTTTAGTACAGTACAAGAACATAAGAAGATAGATGGAAGGAACCAAGAGAATTTCTAGGAAATAAACCAAAGGGATGCTCCTGATAACATAGCTATTGATACTGGAAACAATTTTATGAAAAAACATAAAGACTTCCATGATGAATTGCAAGGTCATGAGCAGGGGATGATCAATGTCACAAAAATGGGAGTACCAATGTTGTTAGAAGATGGAGGGGAACTAAAGGGAAAATATAGATGGATGAAGGAATGAGAGATGATGATGTAAAATATCCTGGAGACAACCACAGGAAACGATTTAACAATGGACGGGGCATGTGAACAGAATGAGAAGATGTTTGAAATGGAGATAGCCATAAGGAATGCGCTAGAGGATGCTAATAAACACAAGTGGATAGATTACCAAGATTATCTATCAAACATCTATTTATGTCTTAATAGAGCATAATTTCTAGTTTGTTATTATTGTTAAGCAAAAGACATTTCTGAAATGACACACCCTTTCACAATTTTGATATATTTATTTATGTTTCATAATATAAAATAGATATAGGTGGATAGGAGAAACATAAAGTAGATATTTTTCAATGAAAATTTCCTTTAAAAGACTCGGATTCATGTATGAATTTTGATGAAGTTAATGAAGATGTTTGAACTTGTGGCTTAATCATCGTATTAGTTGTTTGTGGAATTATACAGTTATCTGGTTGTCTCCATTTTGATGCTTTTATGTTGTTTAAATTGATATATAAAGCATATTTTCAGTTTACCGATACATATTTGTTGTATTTGTGTGATGTGATTATTTGGTTCTTTCAAGTAAAGATTAAATCCTTCTAGTCAATCACAGTAACTAAAGAGTATTAATTGGATCAGAAGAAGAATCACATAACTAGGATTGTCATTCTATCTCAAGTAGATTTTTTCAGTCATCTACTTGCATGTTTATACAAGTTATAAACTACATATGTGTGCCAAACGGTTTGAATTATTGCCATCATAGATTATACTTTTCTAGATCTTCATTAGACTCCATACACCCAACAAGGCACTTATCTCATTCTTTCATCTTTTAGTTTATCCATTTTATTTTTTACATCTGTTAACTGAACATATTCTAATATTACACATACACTTTATTAGGATTATATTTGTTCACTATAAGATTGCCATGGTGAATAGATTGTTGTAAACAAAATCCAATTTCAATGCCAAATGTAGCAATTTTTTTGTTGCTTTTGTCAATTTTCATTAACCAAGCTATTTAGTGGGATGAATAAAGTTGTGTTATGACCCTTGCTCTCTTTAAAATAATTAGACAATATTAGGGAGATCGGGAAGGGGGGAAAACTAAACTCCTTCAAAATAGGGGTAGGGATGGGTTTGTTGGATTTATTTGTATACTATATACTAGTTCCTCTAGGATAAATAAGTCACTATAGAAATGAAATATGTTTTATTATCTACCTAATATTGTTTTGTGTTTTTGAAATGGAAGAGATCTACCACTCTATATAAATTGCTATACGTTAATGGTCAAATTAGTAGACTATTTATATCATTTTAATTGACTACTACATAATAGTTTATGTGTTGAAAGAATTGTTTCCATTCTTTGTAGTTTTTACATTGGAATACAAATCATATTTAATTTCACACCAGTATACTTCTTTCATAAAGATATTTTTTTAATTTTTCCTTCCTATTTTCATCTTAAAATTTAAATAAATGTATTCTATAATATAGAATTATTTTCAAATTGGGGCAAAAAAGGATTCTAACAGATATATTTAATCATAAATTTTACAATCATATATATCATTTAGTTTGTATGTGGTAACTTCAATACTTTTAGTTAAAATAAAAATAACTTAAAGTTATATATACATATAGTTAAATTGGCAAAGTTGTTTGTCCATTTTATTTTTTACATCTGTTAACTGAACATATTATAATATTACACATACACTTTATTAGGATTATATCTATTCACTATAACATTTCCATTGTGAATAGATTTATGTAAACAAAATCACATCACTTAAGTCTCCTCAGTTTGCAAAGGTAGGCCCACCTAGGTTTGGCAGCACCTGAAGAGAAGAAGGTTCAAATCATTTGGCCTTGTTTGTTACCCTAAAACATATCAAGATATTGGAAACCTCTTGAGGTATTCTTACCTACATTTTTGAGAGCTAACAGCATCCAAACCTCCAAATCCATAAAAATATTCCACTTGTATGGCCAAATTCTTGCCAAACCCAAAAACCCTTGTTTTAGACCAAAATCATGAGGGTTTATTGAATCTCCTACTTCCACAACCTCCCAAACCTCAAAACCAACTCAGACACAACCTATTAGGTCTTTACATGGGTAAAAATTCATAAAATCAGATCACCCATACATATTTTTTTGAAACCTAGGCTTGAACCTCTCATTTCACAAGGTTTTCTTCACAAAACTCTTGAGCACAGTAGCTATACCTTCTTTATTCTCATCCTACTCCCTATTAATGCATCCTAAAATTAAAAAATTATCCATGGGGCCTCTTACACAAGCTACAGTAATCACAAAAAGTGTAAGAGCTCATTTATATCATGTTTGGACTATAAAACCCTCAAAAACAAGGTAACTAGGCTGTATGCAAATAAATGAAGCATTCTAACTCAAATCAATGCCTTAAGCCATAAAATTAGATTCAAATCAAAACTAACACATATATTCATGACATGGAATTCATTTCACATCAAAATATGGTTGTATGTGACCGTGCAGTGCTACAAAATAGGAAAAATACAAAAATTTTGAAGAAAAACACAGATTTTGGAATGTCAAGAGCCTGTATTTTAAATCCTCAACCATCAACAACCTTTACAATTATCACTTTATGATGTGTAGGTGCTCCTTCACCACTACACCATCCAAAATTTTCTCACATTACACAAATCCACAATGTTCATCCAAGATAAGCCAATCAAATCCTACCTTATGTGTCCTAGTAATCAAATTGGAGATGATCCTAAAAATGACATTGCGAAGGGTGATTGGTCTAAAAAATCTAAACGACTTTGCAATTATTTCAATACTACAATCAATGTGTCATATTTCATGAAATTTCCCAAAACAATATTCATTATGATTATATGGAAATTTCTAGGAGAGCTACAATAGTTGTAACATCATGAATTAAATTTAAATATTAAAAAGTACATCATGAATTAATTATGTAACCACATAAGTCAAATATAATTCTATCAAGAAATTAATATCAAATAGATAATACAATCGCATAACTCATACATTTTAATGTCATTGATCTTTTTCTTCATCCAACTCTTTGTTTGTATCATCCGATCAAAATTTGACATTGTAAGGATTGTTCATATCATCATCATTGTCATTGATATCAGTTTTTCATCATCCACACGGATATCATCTTCATGAAAATTAACTCCTACATCATCATGATCTATTTCCTCCTCTTTGACATCTTCGTCAGGCACATCATCAACTAGCTGTTGATCCTAATCATCATCTACATCATCTTCTATTTATTTGGTATCTTCTTCTTCCACCACATTATACTTTACCGGCCTTCCTCTTGGATCATGTCTAACAACATATGACCAACCTGGTTTACCTGGAACCTCTGAGTAAAATACCTGCTCGCATTGGCTTGGAAGAACATAGGGCTCATTTCCAGCTCGCTCAAAATACCTTTGTATTAACCATGGTAAATCCATTATCATGTTCAATAACAATTCTCTCGGGATCATTTTCATTCAATCGTATATTGTACCATAGGATGATGAATAGAACTAATTTGAAGGACTTAAAGTCACACTCAAGTATATCATCCAAAATCCCATAGTATTGATTTTTTGAGACTTCTGGATATAAGTCGTTTCTAGATGAAACATTAGTCACCTGAAAGACTGCAGTTATCCCAAAATCACAAGTTTTCTTTGTGTCATCCAACTTTTTGATTCAAAATTTATGACCATTGCACCACATAGCCTTGTGGTGTTTCACCTGCAATATGTCAAACATGTAAAAATTATTGCAATATCATCAGTTGATAAACATATACATTCCTGGCTGAATGTATGCAAAGAAAACAAAATCAACATATATATACATCAATATAATTGAAAATAATTAAATAATATGGGTGATTAATATATTTATGCGTACCTATTTATCTCTTAACCATACGCTAAATCAATTTCCCTTGGTGTAACATTGGAATCTCCATTACGGTGAGCTTCTTTATCCAATGAAGCCACACCTTCCCATGTTAATGCATGACCAGATTGTTGACATCATTCAATTCATACCGTCATCCAATCAAGATTGTTTACGATGTACAAATGTAGTGCATCCCACTCTTGACCAACTATATCAAAAAAAATTGAAATTCACAAATGACGTATAATTAGTTAATTACCACAGTATACGACCTTAATTTATAATTGATGTATATTGAAGATTAATAATTAAATAAGTACAATATACATAAAAACAAAATGTAAAATGTATTCTAATTAATCTCCATGACCATCTTATAATTACTTGTCACTTTCCTCAATCTACCTTTCCCCATCAGGTACTCCCCTTCGAATTTGTTAATGGAGTTGGGATTCCAAATGAAATCTACATGGATCTTTGCTACAAAATTAGGAAGATATTCAATAATGTAAACCATGGTCCGGTATACTATATATCCCTCCACCATAGAACCCTTGGGATGTGCTCTTTTTCTAACCAAATCCTTCAAAAATTTCAAGTGCCTCTCAACTATCTACATTGACCTTGTGTGTACAGGTCCACACAATTCAATCTCCTCAACTTGGTGTATGAGGTAGTGTTCTTGTGCATTGAAAAATATTGAAGGTAGATACTTTTGCATTTCACACATTAGACGAGGAATTTTTCTTTTCCAATAAATTTATATCTTCTTTATGGATTGTTTTAGATGACATCCATCTACAAGTGATTCAAGGCACAAATATATTAACGAGATTTAACAAAAATATACAACGAATTGAACAAATATCGCTACTTACCTCATGTATTTTCCAAGATCATATATAAATTGCTTGACATTTTTGTTGAAGTTGTCTAGGAGAGATTGAGGTAGAACGTACTGCAACAATTATAAAATGATCTTTTCATTATTTTTCCAAAATTAGTAAACATAATACACTGAAAATTACATGCAGTATACAAATATATATAATATACCAGAATAATTACCTTAATGAAGGTATCCCGATCATGTGTTTTCATCCCTGACCCAAATTCACCTTTCTTTGTTATGATATTGTTTATGTTTGTAGCAAATCCTGTGGGAAATCAAATTTTTCATATGACTTTTTTTATAGCATTGCTTTGTTGCTTCGTTAATAACCAAGGAAGGGAACTTATATTAATTTGGTCTCCATCGCTATTTAATTGAATGAAATTTTGCATTGCATGATTGGCTTCCTGAATGTCACTACAAATTTTGATAATTTTTTCTTTGTCATGCCTTCCATCTGATATTTTCCATAATGTTTTTGTCATATTCTTTATGATATGCATTGTATCAAACAAATGTACAATTTGTAGCTATTCATAGTAGGAAAACCTACTAAATTGTTTGGGATAACTTTTCAATCCCTATGGAAGCCAACCATTAATGCCTTGACAACCTTCATGAAGCATATAAGTTAAAAAAATTAACAAAAATCATTATCAATTATAGCATGAGTAAACACAACACAATATAAAAATATAAATTAAAAACATATCATATATGATAGATAAATAATTTGATCTGATATATAACTTTGATGATTAATTCTATTATATTCCAACTTCCATTAGCGAGGTGTCATTCTTCGTGGTTTTGATGTAGTCTCTTCTTTCCCATTGAAAAGATGTTTTTCAATAGTTCAATACTTATGATTTCTGTGGAGGAAGTGCCTATACTCATCAGACACCTGCTTTCCTAAACTTGTTGAACGATGATATTTCATCTTTGGACCACTAATTGGACATGCAAATTCTCCCTTTGTTTGAAAACCTGCAAATCATATATAATTGGATTAAATATGTCAATTTTTATAATTATATATAATGAATAGATTATTTAAAAAACATGCATGATATCTACTTCATAAAATTAAATATTGTTAAAGTCATGCAGTCGAACATTATAACATACCAAAAAAATGTGTTAGCCCAGGGGCATCATAAATTTTCCATACAAGCATTGTATGGAATTGAAATTATCTTTTTCCTATTGATCTAGATATGTCATACATAGTGATGCCATTCCATAAATTTAGTAACTCATCAATAAGAGGCTTGATACATGCATTCATATATTTAACTTGGTACTTACCTAGTTGAATGAACATAAACATTACATAATTATTATAACCATTTTACTGCAATATATATAAATTAATGTACATGACTATTAAATTAAAAAAATATGTCATTATGCAAAAAATAAGACAAATGAGATGCTACCACGTTAAAGAAAATTGATGTAAACAAATACCCGAAACAATCATTGTCAACATTATGTGCTCCCTTTTTATTGACATCCATGGAGGAATGTTATTGTTGATAACAAAAACAGGCCACACCGAGTAAATAAATCTCAACTCTCCAAATGGATTGACACCGTCCATTGCCAATGAAAACCTGAGATTACGAGGTTCTTCTTTAAAGTGTGGTCATTTTTCCTCCATGTCCCTAAATGCAGAACCATTTGCAGGCATTCTAAGAATGTCATCTCCACTTATGTTTCATGCATGGTAATCCAGAAATTGTGCTAATATTTTGCACCTAAATAATTGTTGCATACGTGGAATAATGGGAATATAACGAAGAACCTTGTGAGGCACCTTTTTTGTTAGTTAATTTGTTCGATATCTATTGATATGACGTTCTGGACATTTGTTGCAAATTCATATTGTTTATGATATATAATATGATCATTGGCACATGCATTTATTGTTTGATACTCCATTCCAATATCTTTCATAATGCCAAATAAATCTCGATATGAGTGAGGTAAAATATTTGATGGTGGTAACAAAAATTCACCAATCAATCTACAAAAAAAAAAAAAAAATTGTTAATATAAAGAATATTAAAATGGTACATATTTCATCCTTTATTTACTAGTGATGAACTAACAACAATTAAAATAGATGAAAAAAGATGACATATATGACATACCTTAACATCTGTGAGATTGCTATGTTGGATAAACCATTCATAACCTTCAAGTTCACTAGCAACAATATAGCAGAGAGAAGAATTGTTTGGGATCCTTCATAAAGGGGCTCATATGCCTTCTCAAGTACAGGTAAATCATGAACATCATCAAACTCATCTCGATCAACATGATCAGTTGTGCCACTAAATGTGTCATGGATCAATGTATTTATACCATCATCTTCAACTATGTTTTCTGGTGCATGATCATCTTCTTCCATAGGATCATTAACTTCATCTTCGATATTCATAGCTCCATGTTCCTCCACTTACAAAACCACATTCTCCAGGTCATGATAATCCATATCATGTTCCCTAGGGTGCCCTACCTTTATAATAATGATACACACAAATAAACCATGATCAAGTGATATATATATAATATTAAAACAATATAAACATTTACAAATTCAATCAATATAAACACATATAATGAACAACTTACCAATGGACGATAATCATGCCCCCTTCAATGTTTCTCATCTTTTGTGATTAAAAGTCTTCTCGTCTTTAAGCCCTTGCAATTATTGCAAGGACAATAACATTTCCCATCACCCTTTCTTTTCAATCTAGCCCACAATCTATCAAGTGACTCTTCATTTTGTTCTGGACTAATATTATCTGACATGATTTTTCTTTACCAAGATTGAATATTTAGATCTTCAAAAAATATCAAACTCACACTCCAATAATTTTTAATCATAGACAGGTAACAAAATATAATAATTATGATATTTTACACCAAAAAAAAATGGCATGCAACCACCCTTGCAAAAGAGAAGATAGTCTGAAGTTAATGACCCCAAAAAACACTTTAAAATGCTAATTTCATAAATTATTAAATTTTGATTTTACTATGATTTTCAAATGTTACTCCTAAAATCATAATATTGAACTTGCACAACAAAATCTAGAAATGAAATTATGAAAATGCACAAGTCTAAAAATGAAATATGATGAGATGTTGCTTTAAAATATTATTTTCAAACCTAGAAGTACAAATCTGACTTCACAAATGAATTCTAGAAATAAAAGAGTATGGCATAATAAAGAGTTTCATTTGAAGTGGACCACCCTATTATATGCCTTGATAAAGTTAAAAGATCTATGAATTTTATCTAAAAAATAGCATGCATAGTCATCAGTCTTATTCACATCCATATTTTGGATATCAATAGGCAACACCATTAGATGGCCTCCTTGAAAGTTCAATCCATTAAGGGAAAAATGAAAGGGTCTTCCTTAATTATTACATCCATTTGAAAAAAATTAGTGTATGGCTGAATAAGGATTATATCATTTTGAAAGACTAAAATTATTTTTGAGACCGATCCTAACATATTTATGTTGAATACAATACATACAAACAATTTTGTATAGACCTTCACTTCCACACTCTCAACAAAAAAAAAAAATTGTAAGGATAACACTTCATTTGTCTAGTTTTGTAGGTTAAGCTAAATCTTGTTCTCACAAGCAACTTCAAATGTCTCGTACACTTCCATCTACTTATGAAGCAAGCCTCTATCTAAATTGACTTCACCATTACAATAGTGCTTCAAAATATCATAGGGCCATCCTCTGGTTTTATATGTCAAATCTATTGCCATTTTTATTGAATTTTCTTCCATCCATGTAATTCATGTCTTTGGTTACAATGTTTATTCTAGAATCCATATACAACTTCCTCCCTCCTATTGACATAGAATCAGTATGAATACTATCTTGACTTTTAAGCTAAATATTAAAAATTGATTAGAATTTATACTATGCAAAGGAGAATAAGAATAAATTGTAACCTTATCAGCAATTGAAATAGATAAGGGGTCACTCTATTCCACACATATTCAAATAGACAATGAACATGATATTTGGGGTTCCTACTCTTACTATTTTTTGTTTATTTATATAATAATAAGGTTACACTACGATATTTATGTTCTCTTTTTATCTACTCTAACTCCTATTTCCTCTGATGCATTCAATCCTACTAGTATTGTGCTTCATTTAAGAACATTATATCATGGCTGAATGAAAAAAATATTCAATGCCTTGAGGCCCAAATGATATTCATGCATTGGTCTTAAAATTTCATCAAACTCAGACTAGTCATTGTTATATAGTATCAAAGTTTCATTGATACTATTGGTCATTATGATTTCTCATGTGAATTGATTAAATATTGATAACCTATATATTCATAGGGTCCAATCATTATGTTTGAAAGTGTATTGACCAGTTTACTGTCCAATGCTATTTGCAAAATAAAATATAGTAAAATATAAAATAGTGATCTTTTCTATCTACTCCACTATAAATAATAAAGACTGTAGAAATTTCCTTCCAATTTGAGTGTTGGAAGTCTTTATTATTTACAGTGGAGTAGATAGAAAAGATCAATGTTTTATATTTTAATATATTTTATTTTTCATTGTATTTGATCAACAAATATAGTTTGATGATGATTCTTTGACTAGTGCTACAATATTAGAATCTCAGGGTATTATATATGCAGATATAAACTATATTTGTATGATGTTTGATTTTATACCCATGTCCACTAGTTATCACCATAAATTTTATTATTATGTATATTCAATATAGGGATACTATAGAGGTAAGGAGCAATGAGCAAAGAGAAAATATTTAAGGAAATGGACTTCAAAGAAAGGCATGACACTTTACTATAGATTCTCAAAAGGAGATCATAGTCATGACTATTCAAATACACAATGATTAGTCCATGTCATAACCATGAAGGGGGAATTGAAATTAATAATAATAGTGATAAGGTAGTATGACAAAATTTAAAAGATACATAAAGAAAAGTAACTGAGCAGTCAAGAGGGATTTTAAAACATCATAAATCTTGTCAAGGGTTCATTTTCTTCATAGCAGTTTGGTAAACTAATAAATATTTCCATCTCACAAAATTTCAAAAGAGGACAACCTACAAGTGTATTAAGGAGTGCATGGACAATATCTCAAGAAGCTACCACAATTAATTTATTCAAGTGTTATGCAAGGCCATTGAAATCAAATGAATAAGCTCATGCATAACCTAAAAGACAAAGGATAGTCAAGTTGCTAGAGGGAAGGTATCACAAAGGATATGGGATCACTTTCAACAGAGATGTGATGTAGTTTTATGTTTTTTGCTTTATTTTTTGTAATAAGGTCAAATACTTTCTTTTAGTGTCTGAATCTACCACATAGAGATTAAATATGTTTACTATCAAATAAAGTTGAATTATATAAACAATAGTCAAATGCCTCCCTTAACATAAAGGACAATCTAAAGTACCAAGGAATTTTATATCCTTTATAAGATATTGTTTTTAACCAGTTAAAAACTTGAGAGGGCAATACACAAGTTGCAAGGAAATTTAAAAAATTATCATAAGTAGCTCAATCCAAAAGGAAAAAATTAAGCATGGAAAAGCATGAGTAGGTTGACCAACTTCACTAAAAGCACAAGTTATTTTTTATAACATTTTACCAAGATATTACTTGATAAGGTAAGGAGTGCTCATTTCCTCTCAGTTTCATATGGTGGCATATCTACACACAAATTACCAAATTGTGAAATAACTAAATAAATTGTATTACTTAATAAAGTTGTTATAAAATGTCATTCATGTCAAAATCAACTCTTCTTACCACAAAAATTTTGGTTTCCAATTTGACAAGGTCATCTTTTGATTCCTGTACCAACTTCTGAAGGAATTTGGCAGCTTATACTTCTACATGAGGAGATAATTTCATCTTGTAAACTATTCCAAAGTACAAAAAAAATAGAAATCATATAATCTTCATGATAGTTATAGCTTGCTAGATGTTTGGCAGCATCTAAAAATTTTAAGTGAACTGAGAAAAAAAGAGAGGCCTTGACCTTCATTTTTTCATTTTTTAGTTTGTTTCTCTAAATATCAAATCATAATATTTACAAATTGATTGCTTTCTTTTTTCCTTGTTCAAATCAAAAATAGATACATTTATATAGAGTCAAGATGAATTCAAGAACTTCAGGTAACAGATATACCATAATTGCTTTTATAAGACACTGGCATCTAAGATCTAAAATCTATTTCTAAAACTTGGCAAAGGGAAAAATACATCTTTATGAAGTAGTCTTCAAAAATATCATAGCTAAATGGATCTAACTATCCACTATCAAACATTCCCAATTCTTTGTTCAACCCTCTAGGCCTGAATCTTGACAACTATTTCACTATGTATCTATCCCTATGCCTTTGATATTATCTAGTTATGGCTCCCAAATCTATTGAAAATTGATCGTTAGGGTTAAAATTGAAACCTTGCAAATATAATCTTTGTCCAAATCCATCAAGAATTTTCCATCAGTTATAAACAACTCCCTCATAAAGAATTTGTGAAGTCGGATCTAAAATCTAGAAATGAAATTCTAAAAATGCACAAGACTAATAATATAATCTGATGAGATATTGCTTTAAAATATGATTTTGAAACTTGGAAGTACAAATCTAACTTCACAAATTAATTCTGGAAAAATATAATGACTACCCTCAATCTGGCGATATCTTCTTGAGTATTTTTTTATTTTCCCCAAGAAAATCATCGAGCAAAACACTGTCGCAATAAATAGTTGAGGTCATTTTTATTTATGTCGGCCACAATTTAACTTTGCAAGTCCATCAAAATTTGGGCAAAAGATCTTCATCGAAACCTCGACGAAAATAAGGTTCATTGAAATTCCAACGAACGTTGGGGATAAATTTTTTAAAAATGAAAATTTTGTACAAGTGCCCGACGATACATCTAATTATATAGCTTTCCTCAGAAATTTTCATCGGATTTTTCAATCAAATGAGTTAGTGGAGCCACCCCTCTCTTTTATCTCTCTTATTCTCTAGATAGTGAGTTTGTTGAATAGTGATTTCACATAGTAGTGAGCCTTTCTTTAATATTTTATAAGCGATTATAATATATTATGAACTAATCCTCACCGTGGTTTTTCCCTTTTTGAGTTTTCCATATAAAATATGGTATTCATGTGTTATATGCTTTGATGGTTTCTTTACTAACTACAATTTAAATATGATGTATGGAATGAATGTTTAAATGGTTAAGTGGCTTCAAAAAATATTGATTCACCCCCCTCTCAGTATTCTAGGTGTTCAACATTTTTTGTCTTTTACAACTCAAGAAAAACATAAACCCTAGGAGGTTGACTCTTCCTTGTGGCAGCAAGTCAGTCATATAACCCTAGTTGTTTTATGTTTGAATGTGGAATTAAAGTTAAAAGTAAATCATCCTAGTTAACCTAATTGGATCTAGGATCACTTTCCTACTAAACAACTACCTTCAAAGCTCATGATCTAGAATCCTTCTTTAATATGGTGCTTGCATCGATGTACCAATTCCTACAAAGATGTGAAAAAGTTTCAACTATTCGAAATAATATATTGGAAGTTAGGTAATGTGTGTGTGTATGAAGATAAAAATTTGGGATGTTATAATATGCATTAAACATAAAATGCAATGAAATCATCAAGGTTCATGATCCAAAGGCATCAAATATACACTTTATAAAGGCTATTTGCATTGACATATTTGCTCAAAATTTGTTATCACATCTTTGGATGGTAGAGATGTAGTTTTGGAGATGTCTTCAAGTTTCCTTTATTGTATGGAAGCTGAATAAAGTAGTGTTGGTGTATTCCATCCTATGAGATAAAGATATATTGATAGAGAAGGTATGAAAATAGCAAAGAGATTATGTGATAGTGATTTTTTTTTGTGAAGGGAGTCATTGGTTTTTTGAAACCCTTGGCCATTGTATCCTAGTTCATTAAAATTATGACATAAAATATAGGGAGGATGGTCTTGATAGGGAAATTATTAGATATCTCACAAATCAATGATAGTCCTAGTGACCAAAAAATAGAGCATGGTACATTAAAAGGTAATCTCATATCATAGGAAGAATGATAGTAGATAGAAGTGAGATCATAGCCTTGTAATAGTTTTAAAGTAAACCTTGAGAGCTCTAAATGAAGAGTTTGGAAACCCATAGAATATAGTCCTACAAAGTGAAGTAGAATGAAAATTTTATGAATATAAGTGATAGAATGTTTGAAGGGTAGATTAAAACATAGGGTAGTCATAGAGATACCTTTTAGATCTAAAATAAAAAAGACATGGTTTAAATATTGAACAGTAGTCATGTAGGTTCACCATATATAGAGTTCAAGAGCTAGGGGTATTATAGAAAATGGAAAAAAATAGTATAAATTTTCTATAAGATGTTGGAAATAGGCATTTTTATTGATGTCAACATAATATGGGCTATGATTGATGTCACATATAATGCTAAAGTATATACATACTCCAGATATAGTCAATATGATATTATTAGTTGGTACAAGTCAACAGGGCAGTATAAGTATGAATAAGGATGAAATTATGATCTATGTGTGATGTGGAGGTCGGTACACTTGTTCCAGTATATTACCAACATATCTACTATTATATCATCTTAATTTGGTGTACCACACATAGAGACAAGGTGCAAAAATTTCACTAAGGCATTTGTAGTGGAGACTCTAAGGCAGAGTCATGGTTTTCAAGTTTGCATCTTTTTGTTGTGCAATATTATTTCTTACGGTTTATATGATATGTTGTTCAAGTTATGAATGCTATATAACCAGTAAATTAAGTCATCACACCTTCTACAATGAAAGTTACATATAGTTATGTTCTGCTTTGTGCTCTGAAAGAGTAATGTGCTAATGAAGGCTTAATGGAATGCTTTGTATTCCTTTGGAGGTGAAGGGATGATCTTGAAATTTTGTAATGATAAATTAATACTACTTAGTAGTATCAAGTAATTTAGTGGTCTGCAAGTTTAGTTTTTGAATGACAGTTAGCTATAGTTTGTTTGGGTTGCTCTATTCTTGTATATTTAGTGGGTTTCTCCTTTTGCACCAGCATATTATGATCATTTTATTTAGAAGTTTGAGGAGATATTTTGCATAATATTTAATTATTTCTTGTTCTACATGATAATTTTGGTCTCTCCCTAGGATTGCAAAGGTGAACAGATGGCAGTTTTGATTATTTGGGTCGACAGAATTATCTTCGTCATCAACTATTGTTCCTGATTGGTTAATTATATTTTATAGAATGTGGTATGATGTGTTTAGATCCTAAAATATTGTGTGCTTATTTTTATTTATCTCTCTTGAAAATATCATACATATTTGAAGCCGACTAGTGAGATTTCAAAAGTTCTTTTTAAAAGTCATCTTGGAGCTGACCTAATAAATGTTTTGAGCTATTACGGAGGATATATATAGAATATCAAATTCATTTGTGAATATTATGATTTATATCAAATATAGAAAGAGTTAAATTAAAAATATAAAGTGTCCAAAATCAGTGTGAAGGGCTAATTATGTGAAATAGTGACAGCAAATTCAGCATGTGTTAGATGCTTCTTCAAAGAAGTTCATAACTAGTTTTATTATTCTAATTTTTCATGTATCCTACTCTGATAAATTGAGTCTTATTAGTTCTATTTTATCTTGATCTAAGGATGTATACCTTAGTCTACAAGTCCATAGGTAGTGAGACTTAAAAAATTGTAATTCTTGACAACAATGAGCTACATATATTGTGAGTTAATCATAGTCATGGTTTTTTCCTTTTTGGGTTTTCCATGTAAAAATCCTAGTTTCTCTATGTGATACATGTGTTAGATCTACTATTTTGAGTTATTGTAATGTGTTTTTAATCTAAAAATTGAATAATTAAGTTTCAATATATGTTGATTCACCTCCCTCTCAACACATCATTGTGTTCAACAATTTGTATCAAAGACAAGTGCCTTGAGAGGCTTAAAAACTAAGGTTGATCCTTCTCTTGAACACATGAGGTTTATTATATAAATCAATGATATGTTTAGTCCAAAATTAGATATAGAATCAATGGAACCTGAAGGTTGGGATATCAATCTAAAATATTGTGAATTAGATTTTGAAGAACTCCAATTTTCTCTTGAAGATTTGGATGAAGCAAGGTTGAAAAAATTCAAATATGAGTACATGTTAGAAAAATAAAAAGAGACAATAGCTAAATTGAAGGAAAGATTTAAAGAATCAAAAGAATAAATTAGAAAACTAAAAGCTCAAATACAAGGAGACAATGGATGTGAAATGAAAACCAAAAAAATTGAAGACATGATCTCAAATTTAAAGTTCAAAGTTGAAGAAGGCAAGAGGATTGAGGATTGCCTAAATATCAAGCTCAATGACAAGAAAACTAAATTCTTAAAGCTTGAGGAATAAACTGTATCCTTGAGAAAAGAACTTGAAAAAGCTAAAGAAAAAATTGACAAAATTCTAAGATTGAGAGGAGGCTTTGAAATTCTTGATGAGTTAATTAACTCTCAAAAACCCTCAAAAGAGAAATCTAGACTAGGTTTTGGAAAAAAGAAAAGTCCCTTGATCAATGCATCTACAAATCAGCATAATAACTTCAAAGAAGAAGGACAGTCTAAAACAAGGAGAAAGAGTGCATAAAAATTCCTAAGAAAACATCCTTCAGAGATGCAATGGTCAATTGTGACAATAATAAAGAAGGTGGATTCATTCCTATTTGGAGCAAAAAGAAGAACTACAGAAAGCCTGATCCTAAAAAAACTACTCCTACTAGGTTCAATGGTAATTTCTATGTTGATAATAAGTTTGGTCATAAGGCAGTTGAATATAGAATCAAAATGAGTAAGAACTCCTTCAGGCCTTCCAAGAACAATTTTGTGAACACTCAATCATTTCATGATCAGTATTATGTTTGCAAAAAATTTGTCCACAAGGCTAATGAATGTATAAGTAAAGTGATAAGGAATAATTCTATGACCTCTCTATCCTTCTATGGATACTACTACATATGCAAAAAGTTTGGTCATAAGTTTGTCGATTGCAGATCTAATATGAGAAGAATCATTCTACAAGCCAGTATCATATGCTACAGAAAAGAACTTGAAAAAGCTAGAGAAAAAGTTGACAAAATTCTAAAAATGAGAGGAGGATTTGAAATTATTGATGAGTTAATTAACTCTCAAAAACCCTCAAAAGATAAATCTAGACTAGGTTTTGGAAAAAAGAAAAGTCCCTTGATCAATGCATCTACAAATCAGCATAATAACTTCAAAGAAGAAGGACAGTCTAAAACAAGGAGAAAGAGTGCATAAAAATTCCTAAGAAAACATCCTTTAGAGATGCAATGGTAAATCTTGACAACAATAAATAAGGTGGATTCATTCCTATTTGGAGCAAAAAGAAGAACTATAGAAAGCCTGATCCTAAAAAAACTACTCCTACTAGGTTCAATGGTAATTTCTATGCTGATAATAATTTTGGTCATAAGGCAGTTGAATATAGAAGCAAAATGAGTAAGAACTCCTTCAAGCCTTCCAGGAACAATTTTGTGAACACTCAACAATTTCATGATCAGTATTATGTTTGCAACAAATTTGGCCACAAGGCTACTGAATGTATAAGTAAAGTGATAAGGAATAATTCTATGACCTCTCTATCCTTCTATGGATACTGCTACATATGCAACAAGTTTGGTCATAAGGTTGTCGATTGCAGATCTAATATGAGAAGAATCATTTTTTATCTACAAGCCAGTATCATATGCTACAATTGTAATAAACTAGGACACATTGCTAGATTTTTCAAGGGAAAGAGTGTAAGATCTTTTGCTCCCCAAAAGAAGCCTATCATTTATCAACAAAAGGAGATGAAAAAATTTTGGTAGAAGAAGGAAGAAAATGAAATGAAGAATGATTGTGTACCTCATCATGGTGTAGATGAGTACTTCGGTAGCTAAGGAACAAGAGTTTTGATTCAAGGGGGGTTGCAATTGAAAATTCTATCAAACCCCTAAAATGTACAAGATGTTGAAATATTTAGCATAATGGTAATTAGCAATATAAAATTGATTGGTCATGCCTCTGAAGCAATCACACCTTCTAAGTGTAATATCTCTATAATATCTTAGACTATAAAAAGATGTGTTAAAACTAAATAAGTGCATATATTACATAATAACTAGGGTTGGTGTGAAACTTGTTTAGTTCCTAAATTGAAGTAAGTTAATCTCATTTGAAAGTATCAAGTGTATGAAAGTGCTAAGGAAGAAGAGAAGAATACTCTATGTGTGTTGTGATCAAACCCTAATGATAGTTTTTAAGGTATTTTTTTGGTTTTTCTTATATAGAACCCTAGTATCAGAAAGTGGTATCATGGCTACACCAACTTTGATTGATGTTACTAAGAGGCCAAGGACCAAATACAAGAAATTTTGATTCAAAGCAATGGAGGTAGAAAAAGATAGGGAATTTTTAAAGATTCTAGTGGGTATTGTGTACTATGAGGATGTAAGAATTTATATTTATGGTCAGCTAAATAAAATTAAACATACCTCTTTGTTTGAAATGGTTTGACATGAGCTACTAAATGAGAATGGAGAATAAAAGCTAGAGTATGGGAACATTATTGCAAAAGGGTTGGACATCTGGAAAGACTTTCTAGACTTTTTCAAAAGCAACGAATGGGTAAGAATCATCTTGAGTTGTATTCATGACAATTTTATTTGGTTAGATAAACCCTACTTGATCACCAAGGATGCTATTAGGGTGGTGACTGGTCTTTGTGCCTCTAGACCAACCCCAATGTTGAATTCTATAAAGAATGAAATTATTATGGGACTCACTGGTGCAAAGTTTGATAAGAGAACCCTAATGGTAAAATATATAATAAATCTTTATGTCCAATATGTTTCAATTGGTATTGTGTACAAAATATATTACACAAATAGGGAAGGGTTTGTTGCCACCACAACAGGTCACACCTCTCATCAAATGGTGAAATAAAATACCAATATTGACCTATGTAATTTGTTGGTGGAATAAATGATGGAAAACTTGAAAGTAACAAAGGAGACCAACTATAACTTCAATTTTGGTTCTTTGATCATATGTCTTACTTTTATCTTCCTAAATGAATTGCCTAGCTCCAAAGCAAAAATTTGGAATAAATTCACTCTAGTAACTGCACAAATCAAGAAGCATATGGATGGTATTCTAGATGAACAATCATATACTACCATGTACTAGGATTTATTTAAAAAATTACAAATAGAGTTTTTGGGGAGATATAGGATACCATATAGTTTGGTCTAGAAATATGAAACGAGATAACTTTTATGATAAACAAGGATAATTATTTTATGGAAGCAATAGAACATACAACTATATGGATATCTAAGCTACCTTATAATTTTGAGAGTGAATTTGTGTAAAGTTACATAGATATTCTTTTTTCAACCTAATGATCCTAAAATTAAAATATTTGGTACATATAAAGAGATCATGGATGGAATTTACCAAAAAGAGAGAGAAGAAACCAATGAAAAGAAAGTTGAAAAAGTATTGAAGTAAATTGGCACCCTAAATTACTTAGAAAATAAAAGCAAAGAAGATATTTACAATATATTGAGTACCTCTCCAAAAATTACATCTAATGTTCTTGTGGAGGCTTCAAAAGTTAGATTTGTTCTTTCAGAAGCTAGTCCTGGTTGAAGGAGATTAGGTAGAACCTCTCCTATTGTTACATTTTCTCTAATGCCTTCTGAATCCACTCAACCAATTGGTAGTAAAAGACAATTTGCATCACAAACCTCTCCTAAGAAAAGGGTCACCAAAGATGGGCTCCCTAGACCTAATGAAAGATAAAAAGAGAGAAAAAAATGAGGAAGAGTCTGATGATGTTGAAGAAATTGAAGAAGTTAATCCTATGTAGAAGAAGGGGAAGAAGATTGTAGAAGAGATTACTAAGAAATCCCCTCAGGTTACACATGATCCTCTTGATTTTGGGACCATCTTGAATGGAATGGTTGAAACTATATTTTTGAAAGTACAATGGAGCTTCATCTAGAGGTTCCTTTAAGAGACAAGAAAATAATTGAGAAATTATTCATTGAATATATGTTCATGCAAAACACTTCCTTTATTGAAATTCTTAACAAAGCTCAAGATGGCCTTGTGGAGGCACTAATATAGAGGAGAGATGAATCTATCAAGGCGAATGAATAAATGAAACAATAGGACATTGATAATTTAGGGATCTCAATATCCTAGGAAGAAAAAAAAATATCATAAGATAAGAAAAAGAGATCCATGCCAAAATAAGAATAGATCTTCTAATGAGTCTGGATGAGGATGTATAGAGGAAAACTCAAAATGAAACTAAAGCCACTACAAAAAAAATCATTGATGAGATGCAAGGTGATGTTGATGGTGTATCACAAAATCCTCTAGAAAATACAAATATAGAAGATATATCTATTCAGAAAGATATGCAAGGCCCCTCTGGACAACATGAAGAAGAAGGAATCCTAGGTGCATATAAAGTGCAAATTGTTTCTGGAATGGATATAGAAAAGGAAGAAGAAAAAGGTTCTGAAGAAAAGAAAACCAAGATCCTTGAGGAGATGAAGATGGGTATGAAGCATGCTTCTCTGCATGACACTATCCTACATGATATTCCTAATGTGTCTACTTTGGATATTGATGATGAAAATAAAAATGATGAGATTGTTCCTCTAGCAATTACAGGTACACAAGGCACTGAAAGTCAAGGTGAATTTGGTGCTCCTCTTCTAGAACATAATTTTGCCCCTTCATAGAATTCATAATGTAATGAGTAGATGAATGAATATAATCCTAATATTTTTCAAGACATAAAAGAGAAGGTTGCAAATAAGCAAGATGCTTTTGTGGGTAAAGGTTAAATTTCCTCATCTTAGATTCAATCAAAGACCTAATATCTTTGCAGATGTAGTTCTAACCATTGATAACTCCTCAACTTCTACACATCCCCACTCATGAAGGTCAGGTATATCTATCTAATAAGTATCCTCTTCAAAAATTACATCTTGGTGATATTTTTTATACCTCCATAAGAAAGGAAATCTTACAAGAACATGTAAAGAAAAGTGATATGATAGATGATGTTGTTAAGTTAATTCAAGAAGGTTTTCTAGAGGTATTTAACATAAATTTGTCTTTTCCTTTGGAGCAAAAGTTAAAGTTGCTAATAAATTATTATAAGGATCACTCCTCACACATTGAGTAGAAGATAGAGAAAGAGGCTTTAAGAAAGATGTCTGATAAAAATTTGGTTGAATCATTTAGCCCATGTGCTAATACACACAATAAATTTCAAAACAACATAGAGATTTTTAATAAATGTATTGATCAATCCATTGCTCTTTATCATTTTTTCCTAAAATGGCCTACTTCCACCAAAAGTATCAAGGATTAGATTGACTCTATTGAGTCACAAATTTCTCAAATGGCTAGAATATATGATGTATCAAAAGACAATGATGGATCTAATAGAGCTAAAATATAAAATCTTCATGTATATATGTATCTACTTTAGGATCAAAGAAATCAAATAATAAATTAGTTTGGTCAATTCGGGGAAGCAATCAACTTGAGATTGGGTTCACTATCCAGGAAGAAGAAAATACTATTATAAAGATAAAGGATCCATGCAATATAGATGAAGCTGATGATATATGCATAAATTTTGAATGCCAGAATCATACTCTTGTCTCAAAAAATAAAACTAGGTTGTAATTTTGGAGCAACTTAGGAAAATTCATAAGAATATTCTACCTTCCAAAGAGATTACGAAAGGGTAAATAAGATAATTTTGGCTTTTGAGAACTACAATATCTTTTTGGTTTTTTTTTTGTACATAGCACCAATTTTTTTGAGACAAATCCATCTCAGGGAGAGTATTGGTTTTAGAACTTATAAAAGTAAGGGGGGTTTCATAAAATTTTAGGACATAAATAAAAGATATTATGCCATTTTCCTTTGATGTCAAAGGGGGAGAGATGCAAATGTGTGTTTCCATCAATGAAAAAGGGGGAGATTTTTGGAAATAGGTGTTGTCATTTATGTCAAATGTAATACCAAAGTATGTACATACTCCAAAGATAGTCATTATGATATTATATCAGTTGGTACAAGCTAGCAGGGTAGTATAAGAATGAATAAGGTTGAAATGTAGATCTATGTTTCAAGTGAAGGTGGGTAAACTTGTTCCAATATGTTTCTAATATTTTTACTATGATATCATCTCAATTTTGTGTACCACACATAGAGACAAGGTGCAAAATTTTCACTAAGGCATTCACAATGGAGACTCTAAGGAAGAGTCATTTTTTTCTGGTCCACATCTTTTCATTGTGAAAGATTATGTCTTGAGGTTTAGATGATATTTTTTCAAGTTATGAAGGGTATATATCCAAGAAATCAATTCATTGCACCTTTTATAATGAAATTTACATGTAACAATGTACTAGTATGTGCTTTGGTAGAGTACTATTCTGATGAAGGCTTACTAGAATGCTTTGCATTCTTCAAGAAGTGAAGGGATGATCTTGTGGTTTTGTAAATATGTTTTGTAATGATAAAAGAATACTACTTAGAAATAACAAGTAATGTAGTGGTCTATAAGTTTAGTTTTTGAATGATAGTTAGCTACAGTCAATTCATTATTATATATTCAATGGGTTTCTCCTTCTACGCTAGCATATGATGATTAGTTTCTTTAGGAGAAGTTTGAGGAGATATTATGCATAAGATTTAATGATTTCTTATTAGTTTGCATGATAGTTTTGGTCTCTTCCCAAGAGTGCAAAGGCGAATAAATGGATTTTTTAATGATTTGGGTTGATAGACCTATCTTTGTCATCAACAATTATTCTTGATTAGTTAAATTTTTTTTGGAGAATGTGATATGATGTGATTGAATCCTGTAATACCGTGTAGTTGTTTGTATTTTTTCTCTTGCAAATTGTATACATAATTGAAGTTGACCAGTGAGATTCCAAGAGTTCTTTCTAAAAGTCATCTTGGATCCAACCTAATAAAGGTTTTGAGTTATTATGGTTGATATATTTAGAAGATAAAATTCATTTGTGAAAATGATGATTGATATCGCAAAGAGAAAGAGTATAATGAAAATATGAAGTGTCCAAAATTAGTGTAAAGGGCTAATTATGTGAAATAGTGACTACAACTTCAACATGTGTTATATTCTTCTTTAAAGAAGATCATAACCAATTTTATTATTCTAATTTCTCATGTATCCTTCTCTAAGACATCGATTCTTATCAGGTCCATTGTATCTTTCTCTAAGGATGTATAACTTAGTCTACAATTCCATAGATAGTCATCCAAAAATATTGTAATTCTTGTCAGCAGTAAGCTACATATATTGTGGGTCAATTCATGTGGTTTTTCCCTCATAGGTTTTTCCATGTAAAAAATCTTGGTGTCTCTATGTGATGCATGTGTTCTCTTTTTTATTTTAGTTATTATGATGTGTTTTTAATCTACAAATGGAATAATTAAGTTTCAATATATGTTGATTTACCCCCCTCTTAGCACATCATTATGTTCAACAAAAAATAGTGGACAATAGAATGAGGAGTTATGTCAAATACAAGGGTGTCTAATATATATGTCTTTCACATGTTTTTGAAAATATAGAAAAATGATAAATTTCTTGGTTTATGAGGGTTTCTAAGTTCATAAAGTCTAACAAGAATCCATGTGACAATGTTATGGTTTGAAATAATCTTTATTTTATTCCACCAATTCTATTCATGGTAGGAGAGGTAAAAGACCTTGTGGACAAAAATTCTATATGAAAAAGGATAGAGCACAATGAAGATTTGATATGCATATGCATTATAGGCATAAAGTGGACAGCCATCAAGTATGGTGTATAGTCTTTAGGTAATAATGAAGGGGAAATTATGAAAATAGGTATAGTCATCCAAAAGACAAATTTCAAAAATTATAGCATTGACCTTTCATCATAGAGGATAATATTGTTAAACATAAATATTGAGAGAGGTTTGAATCAATATTTAATAATTTTTACTTTAAACTATTGTATTCATTATAATTTATTGAAATATAATCCATGGAAATGCAAATAATGAACACACCCACACAAGAGATCACTAGATTTACATGGAAACCTAGAAGAGAAAAATCATGATGATAATAATTTCTTGGAAGTACTACCCAAATCTAGCCTCGCAAAAATAATATAGAATTTATAATAATTTTGTAAGAACCAATCCATAGGAATTATAAAACAAAAGGGAGACACCAATCCCCTTGAATTTTGATTGCAGGCACCAACCTATAGGAGACACCAATCCCCTTAGATTGAGCTTCAACATAGGTAGTGAGCACCAACTTAGATCAAAAGGCTCAAACCTCACATTAAAAAAGGAATATGAATTTTCTTTCAAACCACCTACTCTTTGTTAACAAGTCAACACATACTCTATCTATGTGAACATGATATATCAATTTCTCTCAACACACTTATCTTCTCATCTCATCTCACACACACATATACTTCACTACTATCATTTTTTTCATGAATAATCGATAATATATATCCATTCTATTATGTTATAAACATCTTCATGTAGACCTAGAACCTTTTAAACAACATTCGCAACATTCCATGTCAGCCAAGGATAACTCCTTAGTTCAAAAAGATATGAAATGTGTGGTCGAATCGACCCCAAATCAAATGTATTATCATAGGAGTAAGGTATTGTCATATGCTTCCTACCACGAGCTTAATTGGTCCCATTTCATCTTCCCATGCTTCCTCTAGCTAGCACACACTTCCTTTCCTAGCACAAACTCTCAACCATCTTTCATAGTTATTTAGGAAATGCAATCTTCACTCTATCATTTCTAGATGTTTTATTTGACACCCAAATATTATGAAATGTGAAACTAACATACATTATGATTATATTTACTTATCATAAAAACCACAAGAAATAGTTATGAACAACGGTAGAATATGGTACCAAAAATAATTATAGTTTAGTATAGTGTATATTTTTCTTTTAAGAAACAAACGTTAGAAATATATTGCAAACACTTCCAAACTCCTATAAAATTAGTATAAGTACAGGAACTATTGATTTGGAATCAATAAAAACACTATTTCCAACAATATCCCCACTTTCCAATGATGGAAACCACAATAACAAAAAAAACACACATTGTTCCTCCTGTCACTAGCTCTCCATTTTCTAACACTCCTGCTATGTGGGATATATCTCCTTTCATTTATCTCCTTGATGAAAAATCTCCCCCTTTGGCATCAATGGTAAAGGGATGTATAGAATTTTCCTTTTTAAGTACAATCTATTCATTGTATCTTACCATAATTTACTACAATACTTGTGTTTCATTTGTGGTAGGGAGTCACAACTTGACAGGGAATCCTTAACATCAATTCCAAATATTTAGACTATTTTAGAAAATCATTCAACTTTATCACTTTGGGTAATAATGAATGACACATTTAATGGCTTCCCATAAACCTATACTTCCTTTTTTGAATTAATATGGAGATATTCATCCCATATTATGCCTAAGATACTCAAATGTTTCCTTTGGAAGGGGTTTAGTAAATATATCCACAATCTAATATTTTGTATCAACATACTCCAATTTGACTTCCTCATCTGTAAAATTTTCTCTCAAAAAATGATACTTGATTAATATATACTTTGTCCTATAATTCATTAATGGATTCTTTGAAATGTTGATTGTACTTGTATTGTCAAAGACAATTGAAATGGGCTGATCATATTTAATTTTTATCCTTCAAATTTTGCTTCATCCAAAGTACTTGAGTGCCAAATGATATTGTTACAATGTGTTAAAATTTTATAGTAGATAAGGGAATAGAATATTTATTTTTGTTTAACCATGACACAAGATTATCTCCAAGAAATAATCCACCACCACGAGTGCTATTCCTATCATCAACACTTCTTGCCCAATCTATATCAACATATGTTATCAAATTGATTTTTTTCTTTTAGGATACCACAAACCATATGCCATGATATCTTTCAAATATCTAAAAATCATTTTTACTGCATTCACATGTTCCTCCTGAGGTGTAGCTTGAAATATTGCAACCATATAAACAATTTTCATAATGTTTGATCTAGATGTAATCACATACAAGAGGCTTCCAATCATTAACCTATAGAAAGTTTGATTTGTTGTGAAAGAATCCATCATCCTTACTGAGCTTACACCTAGTAACCATAGGTATACTAATTGGTTTTCAATATTCCATGTTGAACTTCTTCAACATCTCCTTGACATACATGTTTTGTGATATGAATATACCTTTGTCTAAATGAGAGATTTTTAAACCAAGAAAAAATGACAACTCACCAAGAATGGACATTTCAAATTATTTTGCATTTCATCAAAAAATTCCTTACACGTTTTTTCTTTACTACCACCAAAAATAATATCATCAACATAGACAACAACAATCAATTGATAATCACCTTCAGTTTTGATATTGATATTGCTATCAATGATACCTTTTCTTGAATATTTTCTACTGTAGATACTTATCCAATCTTGAACACCAATCTCAAGAGCCTGTTTGATTCCATACAATGTTTTCTTCAATTTGCATACAATATTCATTTTTTTAGAAAAAAATTGAAATGCTTCTATTTGTTCAATAAATACTTCTTCCAAATCACCATTTAGAAATGTTGACTTGACATCCATTTGATATACTTTGAATTTTTTAAATATGGATAATGCCAAAAAGATCTTGATTGCTTCTAGTTTGGCTACTAGAGTAACAATTTCTTCAAAATCAATACCTTCCATTTGAGCATAACCCTTGTAGACTAATCTTGTCTTATTTCTGATCACTTTCCATCTTCATTCAATTTATTTCTGAATACCCATTTTGTATGAATAAAAAATTTTAACTTTAGGCCTTGGAACAAGTTCCCAAGTGTAGTAACGAAAAATTTCTTTGCTTACATTTTCACACTTGATGTGGGAATAATTAATGATAAATTGGACTTAATGTCGCCTTGATCTAGTGTTGTGAGGTGTTTTACACATCCACATTAGGTCTTGGGCCCTTTTTAAGCTAAATTAACTTAAGTTTTCCTTAATTTAATGTTGTAAAGTGTATTTATTTACACCTTCACATTTAATTTAGGAGGCTTGTAAATTAAGTGGTCTAGTGTTGTAATGTTTTATACACATTCACATGGGATTTTGCGCCCTTCTTAGCTAAATAGACCCAATTTTGCCTTAATTTAATGTTGTAAAATGTATTTATTTACACTTTCACACTGAATTTTGTGACCTTTTGTATTTATGGCCTTAATATCCTCATTAATAGGCCCCTATGACCCCATATTGTGCATCCCAAGGCATATTTCAATCAAAAACCTTAAAATATCAACATATAAACTTAATTTACAAGCAAAGTAGGCCATGTGGGACCCATTCACCACTTTGGGTGAATGATTCCCATCCTTGTGGGACTCATTCGCCAACTTGGGTGAATGAGTCCCATTTGACCTTTTTCTAAGGTTTTGAGCAAGAAATTTGGGTTTTCGGTTCAAATTTTATGAATGTCAGACTATGGGATCCAATTAACGGGATATTAGATAGATTTCCTATATAAATGAGGTCTCAAATCATTATGTCATCAAGAATTAATGATATCAAGTCAAGCAATCAATATTTAAGCATTCCAAGACTTCACAAGATTATCAAGAGAGCATTCAAGAGAAAAATTCTTCATCAATTATTGTAGAAATTCAAGATCCATCATCATGTCAAGGATATCAAGCATCAAACATGTTATCATGCTAGTATTGTGATATAGCATTGAAGATCCAAGATCAAGCATTGTTCTAAACCTATTATCAAGATCAAGATCTACATCCTTTATGGCCATTTCATGTTGAGTTGCAGATTTACAAGACATCATTCAAGGTATTATTGTCCACGATTCATGTTATTTGTTTCATGTTTCATTCCTTCATTTCATTGTCTCATCATTTGGTTTAATGATAAATTGGACATAATGTTGCCTTGATCTAGTGTTGTGAGGTGTTTTACACATCCACATTAGGTCTTGGGCCCTTTTTAAAGCTTAATTAACTTAACTTTGCCTTAATTTAATGTTGTAAAGTGTATATATTTACACCTTCACATTAAATTTAGGAGTCTTTTAAATTAAGTAGACCTAATCTAGTGTTGTAATGTGGTGTACACATTCACATGGGATTTTGGGCCCTTCTTAGCTAAATAGACCCAATTTTGCCTTAATTTAATGTTGTAAAATGTATTTATTTACACTTTCACATTGAATTTTGGGCCCTCTTGTATTTATGGCCTTAATATCATCATTAATAGGCCCCTATGACCCCATATTGTGCATCCCAAGGCATATTTCAATCAAAAACCTGACAATATCAACATATAAACTTAATTTACACACCCCCAACTTTTTAGCAAGCAAAATAGGCCCCATGCGACACATTTGCCACTTTGGGTGAATAAGTCCCATCCAGGTGAGACTCATTCACCACTTTGGGCGAATAAGTCCCATTTGACTTATTTTTAAGGTTTTGGGTATGTGCAGGATCATGATGGGCCAAAAAGTGGCGATATGTAAGCCATATGATGACCCATGTGGCTGACAACTTTTTTTTTACCCAAAATTGATGAAACGAAAAGGGTTTTTAAAGGAAATTCTCATATTTCCACCAATATAAATTATTCTTTACTTTGAATTTAATAAATAATTATTATTCATTTTCTATTAGAATTACGAATAAAGTCCTAATTGATAGGTTGATTGAAAAACATCTATAACTTTCAAACGGTATGACATTTTTTGAATCCAAAACATGTGTCACATTCTATGCTTTGCATACTATAGAATTAAAAATAAATAAATTGAATTTCATGAATTTTTGACCAAGTTAAGGTTGTTAGACAGATGATCTTTTATATTTTTTAAAAGTTTTAATAAAAAAATCATAATTAATTATTTACTTGGAAAAAAAATATAAAAAATATGCATCACATTGGGACATGAGTCCTCTACTTATATATAAAATCTTATAAAAAAATATTATCATTTTATTGTGGTTAGGATGGTCAAACAGACACCTACTTCTTATTTTTATCCTAAAATTTAAATACTACTCCATTGAAATTTCAAATTTTAACCAAATTGGTTTTTTTTTTTTTTAAATAAAGGTCTAGTAGTTTAGAAACTACATTCAATTTGCTACAGATTCTATTTTTACATTTTTTTGAAATAATATAGATAACTTATTCAAATTTTTACGTCAAGTTGTCTAACTCTGATTTTTTATCTTTTTATTGCCACTTAAGGGCATGTTTTTTCCATGATGATCCTGCACATACCCTTTTGAGCAAGAAATTTTGGTTTTAGGTTCAAATTTTATGAATATCGACCTATGGGGTCCAATTAACAAGATATTAGATAGATTGCCTATATAAATGAGGTCTCAAATCATTATTTCATCAATCATTCATGATATCAAGTCAAGCACTCAAGAGTTAAGCATTCCAATACTTCACAAGATTATCAAGAGAGTATTCAAGATCATTTCTAAGGCATTCAAGGGAAACATTCTTCATCAGTTATTGTAGAAATTCAAGGTTCATCATCATGTCAAGGATATCAAGCATCAAACATGTTATTGAGCTAGTGTTGTGATGTAGCATTGAATATCCAAGATCAAGCATTGTTCTACACCTATTATCAAGATCAAGATCTACATCCTTCATGGCAATTTCATGCTGATTTTTAGGTTTAAAAGACATCATTCAAGGTATTATTGTCCATGATTCATGTTCTTCATTTCATGTTTCATTTCGTCATTTCATTGTCTCATCATTTTGTTTAATTACCTACGAGGTGTTTGACCAAGGCAAACCCCTATTCCCTAACAATCAACACTTTTTCTCTCTCTTTGTGTGATTTCAGATCTAGGTGCTTTGAAGACTTGAATATCAATGAATATTAGGTTACAAGCTTGGAGAAATTTGTTGGTGTTGACTCTCCATTTGCAAGGTCATAATCTTCACCAAAAAGTCACCTACAACCCTAAAATCAAGGTTTCAGATCTAGAAACAAAGAGGAACAAAAAGAGTAGACATTATAGACCAATTTTAGATTTTAAAGCTCCATAAAACTCTAACTGTACTCATGCACCACCTTGGGAAAATGAGTCACGTGTTAGGTCAATTTTGAGATTTTTGCAATTTCGAATACCCTTTTTCGAGAAAATCATTCTTGTATAGAAATCCATAGTTGGGACTAATTTGTCCAAAATGGCGAATGAGTCCCAATAGGCCAAAATTTTAGGATGTTTAGCATTTCTAGTCTTCATTCAAGCCTCTACAAGTTTCCAGGTGCACACTTCTAATTTTACTATTTTCTAATATGATTTATATTCATTTTTAGGTCATTCATTTAAGTTTCATGCATCACTAGGTTTAGACATTACAACTTGCATTTCATTTTTCTTTCTAAGTCATTACTTGGTGGTGAACCCATCATTCAACCTTAATTAATCTCTAAACATATCCTAGGATACCTTATTGTCATATCTCTTCCTCCATTCTTCATTGGATTGAGATCTCTAAGGTGCCCTTGAGTGTAGCAAGTGTGAAATAGGAACCCTATCCTTGTGTTTATGCCTCAAAGGTGGGGAGTACTATTTCCTTTATTACACCAAGTCTCATTCTTTTCAATCTCGTTCAATTCGTCTTACATTGCTTCTATCCAATTCTTATCTTTGTTGGGTTTCACAAAATATTTTAGCTCAATATTGGATAGCATAGCAAAATGTACCTATTCGTTCATCCTTGCTAGCCTAATTTTGGTTAGGAATCTGGTGTCTTTATCTCCAAGAATTATATTCTCATAATGATCTCTCTAAACATACCTTGCCAGAGTTTTTATATTTGATCTCTCAAGATCACTCTCTATATCCTCTTCACTAATGTGATATGATCCATCTGAATTAAGAATGCAGACTACATTATGAACAAATTCTCTCTGGTATATATCCCATAACTTAGCTTGATTTAACATTGTCCTTTCCATCTCTTGAATTGTTTTATTCTTTCTTTCAACCACTCTATTTTGTTGAGGAGTCCTTGCAATAGAGTACTATCTCCTAATCCCATGTTTCTCACATAATTATTCAAACTCATCAAAAGTAAATTCACCACCTCTATTAGATCTTAGATGCTTGATGGTACAACCAATCTCATTTTCTACTATAGCTTTAAATCTTGAACTTGTCAAAGGTATCAAAATTCTCTTTTAAAAAATAACCCATGACATCCTAAAAAATCATCAATGAGCATCATAAAGTACTGATCACCTTGTAATCTCTTTATCCTCATAGGTCCACATAGGTCTATATATACTAATTCTAATGGCTTTGTAGTTGAATATTCCTTTTTTCGGAAATCTTTTTTCTTGTTAGTTTTCCTCCCTAAAATCCCATGCATAGAGTTCATGGAGGCTAAATTGCAATTTTAGGAATATCTCAAACTGCTTGTTTAGAACTGATCTTTACAAGATGATCAAAATTTATGTGACCCATCCTTTTGTGACATACCATCTTTCATCCTTTTTTTCCAAGAGGCATTTATTTCTTTTGATCTTACTGAATTTTTACACATTACTTTCTATCCTACTTCCTTCCACAACAAGCTTGTCAGAGATTGCCTCTTTGATTTCATATACCTTGTACATTGAGTGAGATATTGTATCCTTTTCCACACATATGACTTAGACTTAGTAAGTTATGCTTTAGACCTTCAATATATAAAGACATCAGATTTCTTAGTTTTCCCATTATCAAGACTCAATGTTCCCTTTTTAGATATCTTAGCAACAAAAATATCACCAAGCCTTACCTTATTGATCCATCATTCCATTTCTTCAAAATTGTAAAATTAATTTTTATCTCCACTCATATGGATAGAACATCCATTGTCAATAATCCATGAATTTTTCTCATTCATTGCATGAAATGCAATCTTTGCAATCATTGATTTTTTAGATTTTTTATTTGTTTTCTTCATTTTCCACACCTTCTCAAACTCTTTCTTTTGATCAATAGAGATATTTTCTTTCTTGTCTTGCTTAAGAGTATTTAAAAGAGTACTTCTCCAATATATTACAATGTATCCAAAATTATTACACTTGTAATAAATGACATTGAAATCAAATAGAGGTGAAAATGCATTTTGCTTACAAAATTACTCTTTCTTGTAGGAAACCTTCTACAATCTACTGCCTTATGACTAAATTAATTGCAATTAAAATATTAACCAAAAAGGAATAATTAAACTTGGTATTGTATGCTTGTCTTTTTAGAACTATTTTTCTAAATCTCTTATTTGGTTGGACTTGAAAGAAGGCACCTTCTTCATTTTGGAATTCTCCAGTCTCCTTAGATTGATTAACATATGGATTGCCAAGTATTCTCATTAGATTGCTTTGCACTTGTCTTCTTTGGATGTTGATCTTCATCAAATCCAATACTAGTTATGATGAAAGGCGACCTTTCGCTATTTATGATCTCATCTAAAATTTTAGTACTTTTCACATACTTCATGCTTTTGTCCAATTGACCCTTAGCTTTCTCCAAATCCTTTCTCAAGGATACAATCTTTATCTCAAGCCTTTCATAGTCCTTTTCTTTTGCCTTTATTTTTTTTAATATGACATCTTCTATCCTTTTTACTTACTCTATATGAACTTTTAGATCTATAATTAATTTCTTAGATTATTTTTAAGTTTATATTTTTTTCCTTTCTTTCTTTCATTAGATCATCTAGTACAGGGAAGATATGAGTTCACCTTCTAGATCAACTTCAACTTCTTCTCCTTCATCTACAGAATTTACATTTATTGCATCCTCATATAAAGTCTCCATTGCCATTAATAGAGAATCTTCTCTTTCACTTTCACTTCCAAAGGTGCAATGATCATATTCATCGGATGAGTAGCTATCTTCCTTAAAATAAAGGCTTTTTCTTATACTTATGATAATTATTCTTCTTATTCTTGAACTTATTATAACTTTTTTGATAGGGCTTGTGAAGTGGGGCTAGTAGAAAATGGAAATGAATCATGAATTATTCAATTAGGGTTAGAATTCATAAATAATTGTATCAAAAATATTGATCAAATCCCACTTACCAATGAAATTAAATGCAAACAAGTTAGAAATCATAAAATAGTAATGAAAACCCCATTAAAAGCATGAAAATAACTTGTGCAAACCTAACATTCCATTTGTAAATTTATTGGTGTGTTGGATTTCTCAATCATTAGCTCCCATGATTGCAAAAGCTTCAAATGACCTAGATGAGATGAAAAATAGATGATTGGTCAAATGCTCAAATGACATGAATTGGCTCAAAAATATTCTAGGTGAGAATAATGAAGAGAAGAGGGTTACTTTATAGATTTTAAAAATTTAGCTTAGTGGTGGAGAATTGATCTTGATATCAATGGATTAGACTAAATCAAGGAGAATCAAGGATTGAAATTAATTTGAACTTAGAATATCTCCACAATTTTAGGAAATTGATTAAGATATTCTTGAATGAAAGATGGAGATGAGATCATGAAAAATGAAGGGTTGAGGATGAATGAGAGGCATGAGTTAAGTTAGGATTTTTTCGAAAAAGAATATTCCATGGGAATATGCCTTTGAGAGGGAAATTAGAATTATTTAATTATGGAGGTTTAGGATATTCCATTATTTTTATAAAATATTCCAAGCAAGTGGAAGGGAAAAGTAGATAATTAAATAACTCAAAATTATTTAATTATGATACATTAGAAGAAAATTAGATTTTTCTAATTAAACAATAAAAAATTATTCAATTAGAGGTAATAAGAGGAAAATTAGTGAAAAATAATTAATTAGTTAAATAATTTGAACAAAATTATTTACTTAATAGAGGAAATTAAGTAAAAATGATAAAACAATGTTAAAGGGGGATTTAATGATGAAAGTGATGAAAATGATGAATTATGTAAGATCGGGGATGAAAATGATCAAAATACAATTTTAATGATGAAAATGATGCAAATTACAAGATCAAGGATGTGTGATATGTGTTAGGAATTTTTGCATGTCTACATTTTTTCCTTCTTTGACACAATGTATTGGTTACGTTGTTTCAAAGATAATTGTTGCTTGAATAAAATTTTATTTTTTTTGGATGCCCCATTGTGCCCCAACAGATGACATAAGGATGATAGGATGATATGATGCCCCCTCAAGAGGTTGACCAAAAAACAATTTAGGTCAGGCTCATGACAAGAGTTCAAGACTGGTTTGGTTGAAAAGAGGATGAAAAATGAGGCCCTAGGAGTCCTAGAAACTAATAAGGATTGACAACAAGACTTGAAAAGGATAATGGAGGGTGGCCACAGGTGAAACCCTAGGTTTTGGGGATAATATATATGCATTTAGGCTCAAAATATCCTCATTTCCACCACTTTTAGAGCTCTTAGCAATCAAATCGCTTAGACACCCTTTCATGATGGTGCTTGTACCTTGTGTCCCACACTGTGCATATAGAGTTTGACAGCTCCAAAGGCCTACAAGAGTGGGCCCAACGATACATGTAACCTTAATTTTAGTTTGCATGTAGTTTTAGGTGCATTAATTACTAGCCAAAGGTAGGAAAACAAACACGTCAATCTACGGATTAATGATTTTGAAACCCTATAGGGTGTGTTTGCTATCACAGATTGCCACATAATTTACAACGCATTGACGCTTTTGCAATGGATTGGTGCATTTGTACTAAAGTGACACATTTGAAGACATGTTCTCTTTTGAATTTGGGATATCGACATGTTTAAAAAATGGGCCGCATTTGATTGTTATGCAACACCACATTTGCACAAAGCAACGTGTTTTCTCTTTTAGTCAAAATAGTTAGGATTTTTATCATATTTTTGTAATTTTGACATCGTGGGCTTCATGCTTGCAAGCGATACTTCACCCTATTTACTCTTTAGATCGGAAGCCTTAGATCATTGATCAAATGGCCAAACTAGGCGAGGAGGGGGTTTTGTTCCTTCATGTTGTTGGGTTACACTACATCGCATACATAACTGAGATTAGAGATCATAGAGTGATGATGACTGCGTTGGTCAAGAGATGGTGATCAGACACAACTACCTTCCACCTTCCTACAAGAGAGTGCACTATCATGCTAGAGGATGTTTGGTGCATCCTGAGAGTGTTGATTTTTGGTTCTCAAGTTATTTACGACATGGATAGGGGCACTGCATCTATGGAGAGATTTCTCAGGGAGGAGGAGCTTGATATTTTCGATGGTTAATTGGATTTGAGACCCTATCATAGAGAAACCTATGAGATTGTTCTCTATTTAGTAGCTTTGATCATGTGACCTTTCATGCCAAATAGGATATCACAAGGATTCTTTGTTGGATGGGGCTACATGATTAAGGGCATGGTTTTAGAGTGGATTACATACATGTGGGAGCCTTGAATCCTCATGCATTTATATCATGATATACATTAGGTGTACTATAGATTGACCGCTAGCCTTTTTATAGGGGTAAAGGCTTGAACTATTATAAAAAAAATGGAGCTTGTGCACCAATTGAAAATGAGTAGAAGAAGGGTGTGAAAGGGAATACTCGCACAATAGAATGAAGGTCACATGTAGAAAAAATTCTTGTTCATAAGAAAAACCTTGTGCAACTCTACACAATGGAACAACTCGCATGATAGTTCACTCGATTGATCATTGATGCCTCGCACAATTGTTAACACTCGCATACACTTGCAAAGAGGGAAGATGAAGAGTCACAAACAAAGAGTTGGTTGACAAGGAAGATGTCATTCAACTTCCATATCTAATTTTTATTCCTTTAAACACCTTGGTTGGATTCATTAAAGGGGGTTGAAAACTATGCTAAGATTGTATAGAACTAAGTCACAAAGAACTCTATGAGTTGTGGCCTGTGTGTGAGAAGAGTTGTTTCAATTCAAGCAAGGCCTTGTAGGATTACAAAACTAAATTTGTGAGATTTTTTTTGTCTTGGAAACCTCTTAATTTGAAGGTTGTAATAAGAAGTAATGTCTCATGACTATTTTTTTTTTCCTCCATTGATTTCAATTTGATAGTTTGTTGTGGTAATGTTGTTTACTCTATATACAAGATTTTATGTTGTAAACACTTGTTTAGGTATTAGCTTGAGAGCTCTAAGGACAATGTGATCTAAGGAATCTCTTCATTAGGACTCCTAACTATGTCACGTATAGATTTTATGGATTATTTAAATACAATTATTAATCATGATATTGATTTAATTATATTATGTTAAATGATTATTTAAATTGAAGTTAAATTCAAATTCAAATTGAAGTGAAATTGAAATTCAAATGTAATTACAAATGATTCGAAATGTATTTTTATTTAAATTTGGGGTTTGTCATTGTTGATGAAAACTCGAGTGCAGGTGAACGCAAGAACAGGTGAACGTGATTGAAAGTGAGAACAACAATCAAATAGAATCGTTTTAGCCATTAGATGTTTATGAATATGATGGAATCTAACACACCACTTAGTATTTTAATATGTTTTACGTAATGATTATTATTTTGGAAAAAAATTAATAATTTTATCTGATTTTTCAATTTGTGTGAAAATGAATATGTTGCTTTTTGAAATAGAAAAATTGAATATTTGCGAAAAGTTTAATCCATATGATTAAATTATTTTGTTATGTGAAAACAGATTTAAATGAGAGTATAAATAAATATATATATTAAATTATGTATTTGAATGAAGAGAAGTAAATAAGAAATAAAAGAAATGCATTTTTTAATTTATTATGAATTGAAAATAGTGGAAATAAATGTTTATTTAGAAATAGATATTAAATTTAGTTATTTAAAATAAAATAAAATAAAAATAACATTTGAAAATGGAAATTGGAATTTAATAGAGAACAAAGAAAGCAAATAGAAAACCTCTTCTCAATCAATTGATCATGCAATCAAGAAAATAACACAGCAGTCGAACTTCGAGTTTGGCCACTATTTTCTAAGATCTACGCTTATTTTGTGGATCGAAATTTGGGCAAGACTCCATCGGATGCATGTGGAGAGGGGGTTGTTTTTTATTGTTAAAGGATAAATCTATTCATCATTTTTTTTTTTCTCATGCATGGTTGGGAGAGAGAGAGCAAATCTGTTCAGACTTTATTTTATATGGAGGTTGCTAAAACTCCCTCATACGCGTGGGAAGGGAGAGTGTTTGATCTGATTTGTAAACTCTATAAAGGCATTCCCACATACGCATGGAACAGGAGATCACAAGGCGCGGCCATTTGAATAGGGGATAAGAACAGTGTTGAGGTTTTCATATAAAGAAAGGCTATATACCCCATGCGTGGCCAGAGCAGGAGGGAAGATTATTTTCTTATTGTTTTTATCCTGAAGTCTGCTAAACTCCCATGTGCGGCTAGGAGTTAAGGGATCTCATTTTTTATTTTATTTTTTTAAAATTCGTGTTGGTCTTCCAAGCGTGTGGGGAGAGGGAGAGAAGAAGCATGGAAGCAGAGAGGAGTGCGCAAGTAGGAAGCAAGAGAAGGGCGTGGAAAATAAGGGGAAGTGGAAGGAGGAGGCGCCAGTAAGGAAGAAAGAAGGAAGAGGGGAGTGGGAAGTAAAGAGGAGTGGTGAAACAGGGAGAAGGGAAGGAAGGAGGTGAATGAAGAGAGGTGCGTGGAAAGGAAGGAAAGAGGACTGGTGAAGAAGGTGTGCAGGAATTAATAAGAAGAGAGGAAACTCTACATACACAAGTGAAGAGTGGATAGGGACGTAGCCAACAAGAGGAAAAAGAAAGAATAGGAAGGAACAGAAGATTGACAGGAGATGAAGGAAGTGTGTGGGCAGAGAAAAGGAGTGACGAACGGGAAAGAACAACAGAAGACAGGAAGACATCAGGTAGAGCAATAATATACAAAAGAAGTCCACATTCAACAATTTTCAGATCTGAGAATTTATCAAGTAGGATCTTGAGATTTTTAAACAAAACATGAATAGAGTAAATTTGAATGAGATAGTTAATTTATTGTGTAGATTCTTAAAATTATTTAAAAGTAATTTTGTTACTTCAGATTTTTGTGTAATTTCTTGAACAGTAAACTATGAATTACTGGGAAAACAAACTCTATTGAACAAGTTCAAAACAAAAAAGTGTAAGATAAATTGAATAAAAAAATAAAGAGAAACAACTGATTTACAAACTTAAGAGAAACACAGAATTGATTTGAAAAGAATTTTATTTTTAAAGAGAAAACTTTATTTACTTTTGTTTTGATAGAAAAATTTATTTACTTTTCTTTTGACAGAAAACTTTATTTGAAATTGGATTTGAAAATAATTCAAACTGAAAACAATTTGATAGAATATCTCCTAAATTTTAACATGATTTCGAAACAAAAGTTTTAAAATAGTAAATTTTGAAATTGAAACTGAAACGAGTTATTTTAAATTGTTCAATGAAAAGTATAAATTTATTTAATTATTTTCTGCAAGTATGGAAAACAGAAAGTAAAGTAATTAAATTTAAAGATATGATTTATTTGAAACAAAACAAATTAACATTAGTTCATAGAGAAAACAAAATAGATGAGTAAAAAGAGCGAAAGAACATGTGCTCTTTTATGACTGTTTTACTATATGTATTTAATCTACATACTGGAGATACACCTTCTTTATTTATTTTTTATTATTTAATTTATTCAATTTAAATATTAATTTAATATCATTTATGGATTAAAACGATGAAAAGAAGAACTTTTAAATTGTTTTCGCTTCAAACAAGATTCAGTTTTACTGTTAGTGAGAGATTGTATTGGACTATTTAGAACCATGCATGCTTGATAAATGAATGTGCATATCATGTTTTGGGAAAGTTACATTCTAGGACTGGTGCTGAATAGGGTTATTAGAGAGAGTAGTTTTACTTTTCCAAAACTGTTTTTATTTGTCATACATGACATTTTACTTGGCCAAGTAACTTAAGAACCATTGAAATAGATGGAATTATTGAACTCTCTACCATATCCTAGTATCGAACTTTTTTGTTTCTTAAATGAATTAGAAAAGTTGAAAATGCTTGTGTTTTTACTAGTTATACTAGGCACGCACTAGATTCCATCTTGTTCGTAGACTGTTTTTTGCTAAGCGATTTGTGCAGGGTCGGATATTTCTTGAATGACAAAAGAATTTCGGAGAAGCGTAAACTTTGAGGTTGGGCAAAAAAAGCACATAATCCTTGTTCTCGTCTTCTTTATGATGATTTGTTGTTGGATTGAAGATCAAAGTATGACATCTTCACTTATGTTTTATATTTTCTTGAAATATGTATTGTAGAGCTTAAGGCGACTGAATGCTTAAGTCTCGAATTATAACTTATATTACAACATCTTATGTATGATTATCATTGAAGTGTATTATGACACATGTATCTATTTAAACTGGAATTATATATTGAATCTATCGTATCGACTTTAGGTCGTTGTGTTTGGAATCAACTGATTTTTATAATGTTTAAATGAATGAAGTGTCGACTTAATTTTGAATATAAATGAAATTATTTAAATTTTTGTCGAAGTTTTGAAATGAAGATTTCCGCTTATTACAAACTGTAACTACATCAACATGATAATATTATAAGAAAGGTTACTTCTTGTGATTTTTACGGTTTCTAAGGAATAATAAAATGAATTACCAAGTATTTCATGAACTTATAAGTCCAATGGTTAGAGCTTCCAAAATTTGAAGAATATATATTTTATTTAATATTGTGTATAATAATTTTATAATTTTTATATGATGCATTTTTTGATTAATTTGATATGATGAAGTGTTTCCAAGAAAGTTTATTTATGACGGAAATATCAGAAAATAAAAAAATAGCTCCTCCGGCTGGTTTGGAAATTTAATCTCAACTATTATGATTGAATGTTAAGAATATAAGAATGAGTGATATCCTTATAAAGGAAATATTATAATTGAAAGCCACAAATCTGTTGTATATATGACCAGAATTTTTCAATTAGAAATGAAAAAAATAAATATGCTCAAGAAATGAGCATTTACAGCTATTTAAAATATCAATAACCTGTACTAAGCATAATAATTGCAGTATTCAGAATATTGTTAAAGGTCAAGCTGTACAATAGACCACTTCTGTTTTGAAATTCATAAAGGCGGTGGCTTAAATACCACATTAAACATTAGAACCTTTGATTATGTTCTTCTCTTTGGAAGGTGAAAAGATCTAGCAAGTGACCTTAACATGAACCTGCAACAAAGATTATCCATTAGCACATTTTAGCAACATTAATCAGGATAAAACATACAATAGTGTTTGAGTTTCTTTGTTTGATTTGTTAATTGTTGGTCAGACTTACATGAGAGTGCGTCTATTTGTATTCTCATCACCATCTGCAAGCTTAAAATACCCAAAACTTCCATTGTATCCATGCTTTCTATAATTATTAAAGACTTTGGTATACGTAGAACTGGTATGTAAAGAATGACTTGTCTTGGGCTTAGTGGTAATGACACCAGGCTGATAAGGATTTAATGGCCATAACTCTGCTCTTCTTCCAGTTTTCCTCACTGTCTTGAGCACCATCTTCTGGTCTACATACCCACCAACTGTTATCTTATGCAAGCTCATTTCTATGTCCACAGTTTGCACACCTACATAATTTTACGACAGATTATCAGTGAAAGTTAGAATCCAAAGAAAAGCAGAGTTTTTGGATGAGATTTATGCCTTTCAGTTTACAGAGGGCTTTACGAACAGTTCGCTCACAGCCCTTGCAATGCAATCTCACCTGCAATTCAACAACCTGCCCACCAAGTAAAATCAAACAAATTGCCATTTTTTTCTAAAATATTTCATAAAAATGTGATGACTCACTAATACAATGTAATATAGAGATGATTCTTTAAATTTATACTTTTATCTATTAAAGAAAGTATGGCAATAGATCCTTTTATTGACGGTGTAAAAACAAATTTGGACAATGGTTACCATTACAGTAAACTACTGGTCAGTGTGAAAGGAAGCCTTTTTCCTGTCAAGCTAATATGGAATATAACCCTTTCTGAAGATTCTCTATTGAATTGACCGTTTCCATTCATTCTGAGAACCTCATGTAGCTTATCCCCACCGTTCAAGTTGATTTTAACCATGGTTTCTGCAAGAATAATTCACCTATACAATTTGTTGATCATAGCCAATAGACCAGAGTCCAGACCCACTAATTTTCCTGTGTCTGTTTAGATCCGGACAGTGTCTAATATCTGAGACAATTGATTAAGTACTACTTTTTCTGCTAAAATTCAAATGTTTCTTATCTGTGTCTGTTGTCTATTACCAGTTATCATAATTCACTCCCCAGTATTTTAATGCAACTTCTGATCCAAAAAAGAAACTTCAATGTTCTGATATTTGCAAGACTTTTGGGACTACAGACCTATTTATTTATATTCATCACATGTATATATCTATGACAATCAGAGATGAAACCAACTGAAGCATTTCATGGTATACCCTATTATGAGTACTAAACACTCTTTGCCAAAATTGAGTACCTATCCATTAAATAGCAGAGTTGAAAACTGAATGGCAAATGTATGGCTATTGACAAACATGATTTTAAGCCAAGGAGAATTCAATTGAAACAAACAGAATTCGTTGATAAGTAAGAAGTATTTTCCACGGCGTATCAAATTGTGATATTGCTATCAGGATTCAACCATGTAGTTTGTGAGTCAAACTCATAAAAAAACTACCTGATAGCAATATCACAAACAGAGTTTATGCTAATGGGAATTTCATTCAAACAAATGGAGTTCAATGCTGATTTCATAGATATCCCTACCTAGAAATGTGATTTTTCAAGCCAATGGGAATTCAGTAAATGAAAAAATGTCATCATCAAAAAAGAAAAACTTCAACAAACTTTCAACCCTCTCAAAAAAAAAAGCTAGAGAGATTGTAAACAATGTTCTAGCATTGCCTGAGAATAATATGAATTTACCTCCATGGCGAAAACCAGTTGTTAACTTGCAAGACTGTCTTCAATCGATTATAGGCTAAGACCAACAATTTTTGTGTGTTGAAGAATGCAAAGTTGAAGTACACTTTTATAAAGCTTGGTGGTACCAAGTATGTCAAATCTCTTTAGAGGCAGAAACTTTTACAACTCAGAAAGGATCTACCTTTACAACTAAGAAACATCTTCAAATCAGATAATGCAATTGTCAGTGCCTTCACTTTTCTTGCTTTTGAAATATTTATGCTATATTCTGAAATCAAAACCGACAAAGGTACTCACTTTTAAGGATTCTGTAGAGATCGGATGGTTTACAATCTAGTGCTTCTTATATTGCAGTACTAATGTAGTAGTCCACCATGAAGAGTCTCTGGTGTACTTGATTGCAGATAATAATGAATAAAATTGCAAATTGTCGATACCTTTACCGACCATTTGTTCTTATCCAAATTTATCATCTCCCAAGTTGGATCCCTCGAATCTCTACAGAGTTCTCAGTTTTCTTAAGTAAACAGAGACTCTTTAGTTTATTGAATAATTTACCGTTGGATAAATTATTTTCTATATGTACATTGATTATCTAATTATGACAGATAAATTTTATTAGAATGTGGTTGTTGTATTTGAAGCATGAAACGCTGGTTCACATGGGAGATTAGGTTTGTGGCCATGTTCAAGCCATTTCTCTATATTCGGTACGTCCCAAAAGTTCTTTTTGTAGTTACATTGGTAACATAACGGATCTTTTAAGTACACTTACAAAGGAAATCTCCAACGGTTATATGCTAAAATAATATTAAAAAGTATCCTTGACTTCAAAGAAAAGTCCAGTCATCTCCTTATCTTGCTAGTCTTGGGGAAGTTTCGTGGTTTCTTACAGAAATATGATAATGATAGTAAGTAAAATTGTCACATGGCATCTTGTCATCTTCCCAAAAAAATATATTCTTCTGGCTTAAATTGCATAAGTAGGTAGGAATTTGATCATTGAGGAATTATGTTACAGGGGGATCGGTTGGAGAATGTATATGTATATGTAGATGTAGATGTAGATGTAGATAGGAATTTGATCATCGAGGAATTATGTTTCAGAATCGGTTATTTAGGATGATGGATATCTTTTAAAATTTTAAATGATAAAATTTTGAACCCTAGAAACTTAAAATGGAAGATCTAGTTGTTAATATGGGCCTTTGGGCTATAATTGCTAGACAAAACCCCTATAGCATGTGTACAAAAAATTGGGAAAATTTTGGTAGAAAGGAAATAAATTCAATTCGCATATGTCTTTCTAATCATGTGATTTTGAATGTATCAAATGAAGACACCACAAAGAAACTTTGGACAAAATTAGGGACTAAGGTTTCAAATGAAGTCCCTAGTTAAGAAAAAACTTCTTTGAAATAAGTGGTACTCTCTTTAAAGATGGGATATGGTGAATATATAATTATTTTAACATCATCTTCAATTAGCATACATCAATAGATATAAAAATGGATAAGAGGACCAATGTGTTACTCTATTGTGTTCTTTTTAAGACTCTTGAGATACTATTATTGCAATTATCATTTCTACCAATTCTAAGTCGAAGCTTGAGGAGTTGGTTATTTCCTTATTATCAAAACAAATAAAAAAAAAAACTTTATAAACCATTAAGAATACTTTAGTCACTTGAATTAAGTTTAAAAGGAAAAAGGAAATAATAGAAAAGGAGACAACAAAAAATCCAAGTCTAAGGGAATATCTAAGTCTCTTGGAAAATCCAAGTTTAAGAATTAGAATTATGGAAAATTCATCACATAAAAAGAATTGTAAATATAAGAAGGCAAAGAAGGGATGTGATTATGATTTAAATTCAAAAACCTCCAATGAAGAATTTAAATATATTCTCCTAGAATCTTCTAGAATTCATACAGTGAATATACATAACTTAAATATTCAAGTGTTTCATTTCAAATGAATCCCCATAGGGAATGGGTTTTTGTATATGAGAAGTTTAATAGAGGAGAGCTCTTTCTAGAAGGTAATATGTCTCATAAAAGTATTGGTCATGGGAAGGTTAAATTTGTGTTTTAGATGGAAAAGTGAAAACTCTATTTGGATTATTTCACATCTAAGTTTGGTGGGTAATCATATTCTAATGATAAAAATGAATGATGTGAGAATGCATGTTGTCTTCAACAAGAAAGAGTGTAAGATAGTGAGAGGAAGTGATGTGGGATAATACCACAATTTTTGTATTTGTGTGGATTAAAGGTTCAAAGATAATTATTTTGGTCATTTTCCACTTGTAACCACAATAATGAGTGTTTGCATTGTGCTATATGCACTTGTAGCAACAATTTTTACACTTGCAACTACTAGAGTAGGGAACTTGTAGTAGCAAGAAAGTTGATTTTTGACTCACTTAACACAACTAGAAGATTGGTGATAGTAGCTCCTAGTTAATTGGAATAACTAAAGGTTTTCCCATGTTGAGGGGTGGTGCACTTGTACCAACTGAAGATGAATTGCTAAATGCACTTGCAACAACTATGATGGTTGATTATGTTCAAGGAAACATTAGTGGGTGGTGTTGCATATGACTCTCTAGTATTTTTGTATGTTTTATTGTATCCAAATGAAGTTCTTGAGCGGTGTTTTCATGATGGGTTGAGAGCTTACTAAATCAAAAAAAAGGTGTGTTCCATCCTAATGAAGTGCATGTGAGGTTGTTGATAGTGTTGGTGGATACCAAAATATTGATAAGTTGTGAGCAATGTGAAGAAAGGAATAAAGTTAATTTAGATGTTGATGTGGATGGTGTATGGTTGTAGAAGTTGGATTTTGGATACATGAGTGTTGTAGGGGAGGATGAAGTTAGTCAAAATATATTTAGGTGAGAAATAGGGTATATGAGAACCCTATTAGAGTCACTCAAGGACTCAAGCCTCCAAGATCACTTGGAAAAACCAAAAAAAACATTCTACAAGAGGGAAAGAAAGGACATAGATTTACAATAATGGATGCAATATTATGGCCAATATGCAATACTCAATATTGCAATGGTATTGGACTAATTGGATTGAATTTTGATACACATATGATGCCTTGCTTATAAAGGCATGAATGTGAGATATGATTAGACAAGACCTTGACATGTGTCTTAATTTTGTATTATGAGACAACTACCTCAACATTATTAAATGATCTAGGAAACAAGAATTAAATAAAATCCAACTAGATAAGATATGATAAGATCTTATCTAGACAACTAAGACTTCTAGAAAACACACCTAGGACCTAAGTGGACTTAACATGTAAATATGACCTATTAGAGAAATAGATAGGTAAAACACCTATTTACACCAACACCCCCCTTAAGTGCAACTTAGGGAGTAGATTATTATGAAAATGATGCAAGGATGGATCCTAGATACTAGGCCATGTTAGGTAGCCATGTATAAATGAAAATGCAATCTCTCACAAATGGAGAAAGGGACAAAACCCAGTGGGATAAAACTCCTCTCCAAAAGAGACCGGAAATACAAAATGTTCTCAATAATGAATGAGACCTAGAAAAAAATCCTAGTAAGGAAAAAGACCCCCCATAAGAGATAAAAAGATATACCATGCAACCCCTCCTCAATAGTGAATCTCCTATAATGATAGAAGCTTAACATTGAATGTTGAAGATGATCCAATCTCATTGAACAACACTCCTCCCCTTAGGAAGAAACAAAGCCAGGATTGTATGCAGGATTTCCTCACATTCTTGAAAGGAAGATGTGGGAAGAAGGATGGCGTGTGATGTCTCTAACTATTCTCAAGTGTCTCCATGCCAATGTTGAAATTTGACACACTCCAAATAGGCATTCTAGGCCACACTACGAAAGATGTCAATCCAGAATCTCCTAAAGATGGATGTAGAACATAATGCAAAGACAAAGAAGCCTCCTCCAATTTTTTTCCAAAAGTATCCACACTCACTTCAAACTGTGAAGGATGATCATGTAGAGTATGAACAAGAGGGTCAGAGTGTTCCCTTACAACAACTGAATAAGGATCATCTCCATCAAAGATAATATGTATGCAATCAATTGTGCCTCCTAAATTTAAAATGTGGGACTCAAAAAATAAACCAACAATGCTTATCAAGTATGCATCCCAAGTAGATGAATCTGGAATCTATGATGTAGATCCTATTGCACTAAACCACAAGAGGCCAAAAATATGACAAGCATCATCAAATACAATATAAAATGGAGGAGATGAGATGCAAGTCTCAATAACAAGATCCAATGTGAGAACACCCAAGTTTAAGTAGCCAAAATTCTTCACAAAAACATGGTCCACACTAGAAGTGGGGTAATCCCACAATACTGGTTTACAATTTTTGGTCAAACTGGACACTGAACTAATCTTTTCTAAATAAATCTTCACTTTCAGACACCTATAGCGGCTAAACCATGAGGAATTTGAAGATGATGCAAACTAATGATTTGTGAAATTTTGTCTATAGATTTTAAATATATTTTTTTCATTTTTTTTGGAATCAAATTGCACTTCTTTTTTCTATCTCCTTCAAAAACTATTTTTTTCAGTAAACACCATTTTTAAGGAGTGACGTTCACTATATACAACATAAATTTTTTCCATGAAGGATAAAATTCTATTTTTTTCAAACTTAGATTTATAACTACGATATCTAGTGCTTCCAATTGGTTTCATAGTGTTTTAATGAATATTTTTTCCTTAATCAAGTTTCGAAGTCAAACCAATTACAATTCAATCATAGGTGGACCGTATACAACATAAAAAAAATTGTATGTATCGAAATTCTTTTTTTTCTTGAATCAAGGAATTCAATGTCTAGTGCACTGATATTTTTCAAAAAAAAATTGATAATTTGCTATTTTTCCGCATGTGCATAACAAAGAGCTTGATTTTCGATGAAAAACCTATGTTTAATCAAACTTAAAAAACAAATTATACATAATAAAACCAAAACATATTAAAATTGTATTCATTGGATAGCTCGTTCTAAGGAATACCATCATCCAATTGGGTCTATGAAATCTCCTCCATTTGCATCCTCAACTCGAACTTCGAAGGGAAAAATTTTGGAGTTTTCTAGTGCTAGAGGGGGAGAAGGGGGGAAAAGTGGGGTTCGAGTGAACCCCCTTGGAGGTTCGCTTGAACCAAGGTTCAAGCGAACCCCCTTTCCACAATCCTTTCCTTTTCTTATTTTCCCAGGAAATTTGGGACCCAGCATTTAATGGGTTCACTCGAAGGGGGGTTCCAACGAACCCTTTTTGGGTTAACTCAAACCAGATGTTCGTCTGAGCCCCCAAAAACCTTTTTTTTTTGCTTGGGGGAATTTTTTGCAACTTTTCCTTCCTCATTGGAATTGTAAACTAGTTTTGTGGGTTTACCCAATGTGATCAACAGTCGAAGGAACAAAGTCATCATTAAAATAAAAATATGTAAAGGTATACAACTAAGATGAATGATCAATCATCCTAGTAGCAAAAATCTCTCTACTCTCCAATTCTCTATGATAATTGAATCAGGAGTGAATTCCACAATCCTCCCATCTCCACCATGTGTTTAATATGATAGATGGAAAGAAGATTGTTTGCCAAATGAGGTACACATAAAACATTATTAAAAGTATCCTCCCCATTTAGGCAATAGATCCCTTTCCAAGTACACTCATGTATGTGTTTTTTCCTATCAAAATAGGAGACATAGAAAAAGGCTCAAAAGAAGATAATATAGACTATGAAGATCTCATATGATGAGATGCTCCTGAATCTAGAAGCCATCTCCCTGATCTAAGACCTCAAAAAGCACAAAGAGCTATTCCTTTTCTTCTTGATGTAGTAACCAAACCAGCATGACCTTTTTCCTTATTAGACTTTTTTTAAGAAGACTCATACATTCTATAAGTCAAATCAATACGATTATTTTTAGAAGATTTTTTTACTCATCAATATCCTTCTTATAACAAGAAATTTTGTCATGCCTAAGCTTCTTGCAATATGAACAAGTAGGATTCTCCTTAGCTGATTTCTTTGTGGAAGAGGATTCATTCTTTGGTCTATCTGAATGTGGATTGTTCTTTGATTTATTATGTTTCTAGTATCAATATGTTTTGATTCTTTCACCTAACTAGCCAAAAATGCCTAAGATTTAGATAACTTGATGAGACCCATCGATAGAAGATTTTTTTTCATGTATTAACATCTTAGAAAAAGTTGCAAACAAAGGTTTAGTACATATGCATATCTTATAGGGGTGAAAACACAATAATGGCTTATAATTGAATTGAGGAAGGAAAATCCATTTTTTTGAGATTTCAATAGCAAACGGGGTTCGATCGAACTAGCATGTTCGAACGAACCCCTCTAGGCATTTGGTCAAACCCTATGGTTCGCCCGAACCCCCGGTTCGTGTGAACCATAGGAAAGTCAACAAAAAAAATATATTTTAAGGGGTTTGGTTGAACATATGTTTGACAGAACCCCCCTGACATACATTTTTTAATTATATTTTAAAGTGCTTTGATCGAACATTGGTTCAATTGAACATTGGTTCGATCGAACATATTTTTTCAGTTCAACCGAACCACCCTATTTTCACCTTCTCCCTCTTGGGCACCAAAAATGTCTAGAATTTTGCACTTTGAAGCTCGATTTGAGAATGAAAATGGAGGAGACTTCACAAACCCAACTGGTATCTAGTAGCCCTCAAAACGATCTATCCAACGAATATAATTTTAATATATTTTGGTTTTATTATCTATTTGTTTTTTAAGTTTTATTAAATATAGGTTTTTCATCGAAAATGAAGCTCTTTGTTTTTCACATGTGGAAAAATAGAAGATTATCAAAAAAAATTTGAAAAATATGAGTGCACCAGATATTGGAGTCCTTGATCAAACAAAAAAAAAATTGATACATACAATAAAAGTTACACGTTATACTGTTGCGCTATGTCTGAATTGTAATTGGTTTGACTTTGAAACTTGATTAAAGAAAAAATATTCAATAAAAGAATATATAACCAAGTGGAAGCACTAGATATCAAAGTTACAAATCTAAATTCGAAAGAATTAGAATTTTATCCTTCATGGAAAAAAATGTATGTGTTATATGGTGTGTGTCACTTTTTTAAAATGTTGTTTTCTGAAAAAAACCAATTTTCATGGGAGATGGAAAAAGAAGTGCAATCTGATTCCAAAAAAATTGAAAAAAAATATATAGAATCTACAAACAAAATGTGATGAGACTCTAGTTTGCATCATCTTCAAAATCCTCGCGGTTTAGCCGCTATAGGTGCCCGGATTGGAAGATTTAGTTAAAAATAATAATTTAAGTGTCTAGTTTGGCCAAAAATTGTAAACCACTATTATGGGATCACCCATAGTCAACCTATGAGTATGAAAACTAGAAACAAAAGCACCATAATTAAGAGCAATTTTTTTTAAATGTATTATAGACCAACTAAATGTCCTTGTTATCAATTCCACATGCTTTACATTGCTCCCTTAGATTATTAACCTTAGTGATGTAGTCTTGGATGTTGTCAAAGTTCTTAGGATCAAGTCTCATTAGTTCATTATCAATTTGATAGCCTTCTACTTCATTTTTAGTACCATACAAAGTTTACAATTTTCCCCAAGCCTCATGAGAATTCTTACAACAAATCTCAAGAAAATAGGCTACGAAGATATCTAAGATCTTTAGTATGTTCAAACATTCATTTTATCTTTTTCACATCATCTATAGGTCTGTGTATCTTGTTTTCAACATATAGAGAGTGAACTTGATTCATTAGAACACTCCAAGCATGTTGATTCCAAGTTGAATAATTATATGATGTTAGCAAAGGAACCTTAGAATGATCCATGGGAAAAAAGAGCACAAGCAAACTAGATCAAAATAATGTACCAAAAGACCCCCAAAATCACTCAAGGGTAAAAGTACAAACATGTGTCACACTTTGGTCCAATCGTACGAATTCTATCGAACCTATTTCAGCCAAAAGGGATTCAGCTAAATAGGTTTTGGCCAAAACCACATGGTGATGACATGGCACCAATGTGGCCTCACTGTTTAGGCCAAGTAGGTTTCGGCCAAAACCTACTCAGTCAAATCCCTTCCAACTAAAGTGGATGAATATAAAAGCAAAAAAAAAGACCGTTCATAGGAATTTTGCATGTTCGCCAAAAAGAGTTGTGATCGTAGGTTGCTCATGCAAAGACTGACTCTACAAAAAGGAATCAAAGCCATTTTTTTTGCATTCAGTTCCTCTAATTTGGCTAGTGAGGTGTTGGTTGTGCTAAATAGCAAGTAGTTTTTTTACTGGTTGTTCATTATGATGTGTATTGTTGCAACTGTAAGTTAGGGTTTCATTTTTGGGTTTTTTACATTATTGGAGTTTTCGATGTAAATATTTCTCTAGGCACATCGATTTCAGAAGGCTATATAATAAACTATTATTAATGGTTTTCGTATGTGATTTTAAGGGTTTATAATTTTTGGGTTTTTTCCATTATTGGAGTATTCGGTGTAAATATTTCTTTGCACATGTCATTTTGTAAAAGGTTGTATAATAGGGTTTTCATATATTATTTTAAGGGTTTATTTATAAACCCTTAAAATCACATGCAAATGTGTGAAAACCTACATAGTGTTTGACATAACCCTGAATCGATATCTTGGACATGTATTACAGACAATGCATAAAGAAAATATATCAAATGTTTAGGACAAGACTTGTCTTTCAATTGTACTAGCTACTATGAAAATGAACCATCTCTTTTTGGATTCTAATTTGCATGCAAACAGTAGTTTCATGTTGCATGTTTCTGGTTATAAATTCCATTATTTCTTTTTTTCTAACCAAATCGTTGTTGATCAAGATGTAAGAACCAACAATATAAGACACAATGGAAACCTCCCAAACTACCCTACTTACATTTACAAGGGAAACTGATTATTATTCTAACATATTAATTATTAATGTACTTAAATTTATTCACTAACCTAGATGTAATGTTTCAAACACATCCACCATTTTCAAATACTATAATATTTTTTGTAGGAACAAATTATTTTCTTAGGATTTTGTTTGATAAAAATTCCCAATTTTGCTCATAATTTTTTTATTGTATCTTCTCTAGAAACATTCAACAACACTGAATCTAAAAGTCATAAATGAATAATAGGTCTAGCCTTCCTAACAAGTTTAGCATAATCTTCAATATCCATACCTTTCAGGAATAAAACTAATCACTATGTATCATGAGGTGCAACCCTTGTTTTATGTTTGCATCATGGTTAGAGTCCATCAATAAACTGGCTAAGATTCATTTTGTTTGTTGAATGATAACCTAAAATTCTTGAAAATCCAATGAGATGTTGGCACACTTGAACAAATTATCCAAGTTGTTGTTTTGTGTTATATATTTTTGTCAAAATCTCCTGATTGATGCCCAAGGATTTATGCTCTACTTCAAAATCATCTTTAAAATCTCATCATCTAATAATTTTTCTTATAATCACCAACATATACTATTTGATGGTAGATCCTCTTGAAGCAAATGTAAGTGGAAGTCGATGTAAGTGAGTTTTATTTTTATTCTTTCTCATAATATGAGGTGGTTTCAAAGTCGGATCATTTGTATGGAAATATCTAATAGGTCAAGTATTGAAGGATTTTGTGTCTCAATAAGGAAGCTAAAGTTTTTTATATTAAATGAAAACTGTTAATAAAATATCATAATATTTCTAGAAGTCATATATAACAAATAATGATCACAGAGATGGGAAGAAACATGAAACTAACATCCTACAAACAAATCCAATAAAAGGTCAATCTGACAAAGTCAGCAATGAAACCAAACTATTGTGTGAATTATTGGTCAACAACTTGTTTAAGACCATATAAATATTAAGGACAAATAGCTTTGTTTTTCAATGTATTAGGATAAACATTATTTAAGCTTTGAACACCATAGGTATATTGAGATAGGTGTATATCTATCTTCTATCAAAGGAGCTATAGTTCTTTTACTTTATCTAAGGCATCAAATTTGACAAACAACTATTTTTTTGAACTTGTGTTTACATAATATTCATTATAGCCATGCTTTTCTCATTCACATCTAAGAGCTCAAAATATCCTGAACTAGAATGTTGTAAACTACTTTGTAAGATATTGATAATATTAATAAACTTATCTAAAAAAATCCCAAAATAAGAAGGGACTCTTCCCCAATGTGATGCAGCTCATTAGCTCCTCAATCAACTTAGACATTCAATAACCTTATTTGATATGTTGATTCGGTAACCCATTGGACTTGGCTACGTTTTGTGTGTATTGAGGGTTTTGTTGGAAGTGTTTCCATGGGAATTTGTTTCTAAGGGTGGTGTGAGGAATATTCTCCCTACTTATAGATCAAATGTTGCACATAGAAACAATAACATAGTGCTAAAGTAACCCTATAAAATATCAAATAGGTATGAAAAAATAATAGATCTATGTTCATACTTACAATGTTTGTGTAATGCCCCGCCAAGTAACCTTAAAGGATGTTGCAATTAACATCATAAGCGAATTAATTTTTTTTTATAAAGTGCATTTAGCATACACATTCACTTACTAGTTCACAACAACCTCTAAGGCTACAAGGTTAGGATTACTTAAACCCACACATACATATTACATATAACCATAGCCTTATGAACTTTATAAAATAAACATCATACATCATAAGAATACCACATAACATAATAAGATAATCAACCAAAATACAATCTCATAAACATTATCTTAATCCAACAGTTACATCACTCATCCCCAGAATGAGGCACTAGTATAAATGTATTACAATTACATAACTCCACCTCATAAACATAAGAGGGATAAAGTATCATATACAAACTGAAATATTACAATGCAAGAAATTACAACAAGAACCGCAAGCTGTCCATCTAGATGCCTCGCCACCAAGTACTGAAGATCGATGGGGACCCAACGGTTTTGGTGCATGTTCCACCCTACCAATGTGGTACCCGAAGGCCCACCCCCCATGCTAGGAAATAGTAACAAAGTAACATGGACAAAGATCTACTACCTCTAACCAAAGGCAGACTCATACTGACTCAAATTGACATAACTAACCAAATGAATTAACAAGTACAACTCATTCACCATAAAAGTACGAATCAAGTACAACATAAGTACAAATCAAGTACAATACAAGTACAACTCCAACATCACTGACATAGGTCACATTGCTTCCAAATATAAAGTAGATCAAGTATGTTCAAATAACCATACACAAAATAATTAACAGTTGTCATAGATAGAATGTCATCGCAAGGTTTGTCATGAGATCTCCTCTGGGAATTCTTCATAGGCTCCGGCACAAGTAATCCTGGTGGCCTCAACCGAATCCCGGCACTCATACTCACTCATGCGGAATCAACTACTTCTCGCAAGAACAAGATAGTTGATCTTGCCATTCCAGGCCTTCTCACTCATCCCAAGTCTAAACAAGCCCTTGTGTCTATGAGTGAGGATTAAATTATCTTGATTAATGTGAAGTTAGTCCTAATCTTCTAAGTACATTATTTTAATTATCACTTGTTTAAATCACTCCTGAAGGTTATCCAGTTTACCTCTTTGGGCTCTGGCGCCTAACAGAAGCCACTCTTCTATTCGACAACACACACCCAAACAATCCACCAAGGAAACCACAAGTGCATACCAACTAGGCATCATAATCCACTCCAACACAAGGAGGATACAAATAATAGAAACTCACTCCAAACATCTTGGAGGCAACAATCACATAATCCACTCCTTTCACAGGAGGTACAAAAGATCTCACTCCAAACATCTTGGAGGCAACAACACATAGTCCACTCCTTTCACAGGAGGAAACAAAAGATCTCACTCCAAACATCTTGGAGGCAACAACACATAGTCCACTCCTTTCACAAGAAGCAACAAGATGAAACCACATAACAAGGTCACTCCATACAAGGAGACACGGATCCCATAATCCGCTCCTAAACCAAAGAGGTGCAAACATCCCCGTTCGTGAAAATCGGATAAAACTGAAAAGACTCCATGCACTACCCAAGGGAAAACAACAGGATGGCATAAAGATTCAACAACCCTTATCCTCTAAGTTTTTCTGGAAGACTTATAATTTAGGACTAACACTAAATCCCAAAACCAACAATGCAACTTGACGACATAGCAACAAAAGCATTCAAGTCATCAATCAAATCTAATATTTGGATTTCCTAAATCCATACTCATTCAATAGGTAGTGTTGACAAAGTCAAAGACATGATAACTAGATCCTCTAAAATAATCATAACCCCTATTTCCCTTTTCATTATTGAAAATCTAAAACAATTAAACTTACTTTCCTTTACTGAATACAGAGAATTAAATCCTTTAATATAATCATGAGGAAGATACTACTTTTGGATATACTAAATCCATATTTCTTTCATAATCCAATCACAATGATTCAATTAATCTAAATAGAAATTAATAAATAACATAATTGATTGCCTCATCAATAAAACAGCTTTTTAATTTACTTTTAAATCGACAAAAATCCATGCAAGTAAACTCTTTCCATTTCCTAACCAAATCTTACGTCTCATTCAATTTTCTATTTAAAACATTCAATCACTTTAATATAATAACATATTGTTTCTCTAACCATTTTCCATATACACTAATCAATCCATTTTTTAAATTGCTATTCAATAATATATTGCATGCATCTCATTAAAATAAAATACAATAATGAATTTTACACTTAATATATATATATAGACACCAAATATATATATTAATAAATTTAATTACATATATTCTTTAATATTCCATTCACAATGACTAGATTACTCTATGGAACTAAATAAAACATAATAACCATTTTCCTTTTTCAATATAGTTAGTTCCTAAATTTACTTCTAGTGCAAATTAACACTATTGCAAACAATCTTTTCAATTTTCTATCCGGAATCTATGTCTCTTCAACTATCCATTTAAAAATATGCAATTTCATCAATGTATAAAAATATCTTTTGGCTTATCTCTTTGACTACGCATTCAAAACTTATCTTTTAAATTCTTCATGCAAAGCTAAATTACACGCACTTAAATAAAACAAGGTAAATACTTATTGAAAATACTCATGGATATATATATACATCACAATATATTTTCTTCAATCATATTAACAAAATAAATATTTCCTTTTAAATCAAGTAATTACTTCTATTAAAAAAAACATCTTTGTCTACACATTTTCTACACATACTAATCATTTCTTTTAGAACACTAATAATACCCAATTTACAAACAACAGAATAAAATATTATTTATTCTCTCAAATGGATATATACCTTCAATATATATATACTAAATATAAATTAATATATTTAAATATATTTAATCATTAACATTTCTTCTATTCTTTACAGAATATCAAATTGATTAATTCAAAATAAAATATCCCTTATCATTAATTTTCCAAAATATAAATATATTTTTCCAATTAAATCAAATTAATAATTGGACCTTTTACACATGAATTTAAATTCCACAATTAAATTTTAAATTATGCATTATCTAAATCAAATATTTAACTATTTCAATTAAACTTTAACATGCCATTTTAAAATATGTAACGCCTCGTCACGCAACCCTAGATGAAGTTGCAATTTACTAAATAAACGAACTAATTTTTTTTATTTTTTTTAAGTATAATTAATGTGCAAGTTCTCTACACATTGCAACAACCTCTAAGGTTACGAGACTGAGGTTACTTAATAACCCACGAACAACATTAACGAAATGAAACCACAACATTTAGATATTTATGAAATGAATAACACATACATTCCATACAAGATAAACTCATCAAAGAGAATTAAAGATACCATGAGATCTCTTTTACAATAAGATTACAACACTCATTCCCCGAATGAGGTAATTCCAACAGCATGAATACATATTACAATTTCCACATCAATAACAAAGAGGGGTAATAAATAACAAGATTACTGAAATGAATAAGGCATAAAGATGACTGGATCCCACGAGCTCTCCAACTGGAAATCTCGTCAACACGAACAAGAAGGAAGTCTAACGGAGTAAGGTGCACACCACCCAACCAAGTGGAACCCAAAGGCCCACCCCCCATGCTAGGAGATAGTAACAAGGTACCATGACAAGACCAACTACCTCTAGACATAGGCAGGGGACCAAACTGATTCAAGCTAACACACGAACCACACAAGTACAACTCAAGATCAATGCACGTACAACTCAAATACAGCACAAGTACACCAAGTACAACTCTAACACGGTCACATTGCTTCCAAGTATAACAGATCCGATATATTAGGCAAAAACCAAACACAAACAATCAAGTACCCACTACAGGGATACTATAACATCACTGGAATGGATCACATTGCTTTAGATGACACTCGAATAAACTCCTTCCAAAGGTTACCCAGTTTACCTCTCCCGGCTCTGGCCCCTAACGGAAGTCACTTTTCACTTTACAACACAGATTCAAACCAATACCATGGGAAGCCCAAGAACAAACAAACAGGTAAGACGATCACGCCAATACCCGGAGGAGACATAAGTCAAGTCCTCTCCAACACTGGAGGAAATAAGCATAACAAAACCACTCCTAACAAGGAGCCACTATTCATATAAACCACGCCTTCACAGGAGGTACATCACATCCCCGTTCATGGAAACCGGGTAGAACATTGACACAACCTCAAGTATTAACCAAGGGAATCACACAAAGTTGACCTCATAACAACAATAACTCCCAAACTTTGGGGTCCACTGGAAGACTTACAAACAAAGATACTTAACCCATTACCTCAAACATGAACACAGAGGAATCAATCACACAAGCATTTGCGAGGAAACAACTAACTTTGGATACCTTAAAACCACTTTCTTAAAATAACTCAAAAGTTTTATGACGAATGAAACTAATTAATTAATGCCTCTTTTAGGCAAAGGAACACAACTTAACCAAGGTATTTAATTCCTTAATTGCTTTTTCAATAATAATAAAAACAACATTTACTTCAACCATTCCAAGCAGATTGACAACATGGTACAACAACCCACCTAATTTAAACTCCTTCCGAAATATTTAACAAACCAAGGACATATTTAACCCAAAAGCCAATACAAGAACACGAAGGGAGTAATCATTGACACAAGTGAAACATCTACCTTTGGATATTCTAAATCCATTTTCTTTTCAAAAAAAAAAAAAAACTCACAACAAAGATAATAATTGTTTTAACAGATTAATTGACTTATACAATCAATTGGTTCAACAGTTGTAGCGAAGGAAAATACTAACTTAATAACTAACTCAATTCCCTCGACTACTTTAAAAACCCACATAATCCTTTGCCTTTTATAAAATTCAATAGCTTATAGTCTTAGCAAAGCTAATTTTAATATTATCTCCTTCAGATACATGCCAAAATTTAAACCCAATATTTAATCCTATAATTGCTCTTTTCAATAATAAGAAAATCAACATTTTAAACCAGCAATTTAATCATAACTACATCTTCTTCGGATTTCCTAAATCCACTTCATTCAATAAAATTCAATAGATTGTTGCCATAATAAAACAGATTTACTAATGTCCCTTTTCAACATAAGGAGAACTTTAAACTAATATTTAATTTCTCAATCACTGGTAATTATTAAAATAATTATTTACTTGGTCATTTCGGACATACTACTTCACATCATCTATTTCTTCTTTCCGAAATAATTCATTTAAACATTAATTAATTTCTCTATTAAATATATTATCTGTAAATCGAATAATTGTCCTTTCTCAAATATAATGTTTTAACTCAATCCACTAATACGACTATTACGCCTGATTAATAATTTTCTCATTCAAATATAAATCAAATCAGTAATTTGGACTGTTGAACTATTGAACTTAAATTTAAGTTTCTCAAATACATTTAACTTCAACATCATTTATAGCTATATTTTAATATATATGTATTTAAAACTCTATACACATATATTAAAATAAATGACACAACTAAATGTTTAAAAATCTAATAATTTGTCTATTAACAAATTATGTTAACCCAATTTATTCTTTTCCAAACCATATCATCTTAATTCTGTTATTTCAACCATTATTTCATAGTCAAGTATTTAATTCTCCCTTATTTGCAATCAATAATAACTAAATAACCTTTACTCCTTCAATTTAAAATAAATCATTTAAAAAAAAACATCTACAACTCTTTTGTAAAATAAATCATTTAAAAATTCATTAATCACGATATAAAATATATTACCCTTAATCCCGATATTAGCCTTTTCAAATAAATTATTTTGAAATAAAATTCCATAATATGACTAAAACATCTTGATATAAAATTTTCTCTAATAAATCTCCCATGCTACTAATTAATTCCTCTTGATATATATATAATATTCCTATATTATAGAATATAATATTTAAAATATTATTTAACAATATTTTAATATTATAAAATATAATATTAAGATATTATATTTTTGTTTATTTAATATAAAAAAATCAAATGATTTTAGGGCGCGGCCTTTCTCGAAAATTGCGCGCACATTATGGGAGAGGAGGCGGCGGCCATGTTTTCATAGGCGACGGCCATCGTTTTTTTTGTTGGGCGCGGCTGGTTCACCCACAGCCGAACCCAAGCCTTGGGCCAACTGTGGGTAACACAGTCGGCTTCCCTAAGGGCGCCGGCTGTGTTACACACAGCCGAGCCCAAGTCTTGGCGTGGCTGGTGCAGTAAGAGAGGTGGGGGCTGCGTGGAGGCTCGGCCTCCACAGCCATCCCCTGTATGGGGGCGGCGGTGGGGGCAGCGCCTCCCATAGTCCCCCCAAACCCTCGTTTATTTTTATTTTATTTTTATTTTTTTTCATTTATTTATTTTTTTGTTTTAATTTCAAAAAATTTCAAACCCTACGGATTTTCTTTAGAAGAAATCCGAAAATTAATTTTAAAAAACAAGGGTTTGCCTTTGTTTCAATATCAACATCACAAAGTTAAATTTCAAGAACCAAGGATAAATAAATAAGTATGAATATATATAAATGTTTGATCATATATATATATATATATATATATATATATATATATGTTTGTATACAGCAATTTCAATTTGAACAAACAATAGCAAGATTGATCAAATACAGTTATGATGCAATTTTTTTTCTTTGAAGAACCACATTTTCACACATAGATTTTCAAAGTTTTGAATCCAAATTCAAGATGGGTTTTTCATGCAAATCTCAAACAAGATTTATATAATTTCTATAAACAAACAAGAATTGAAAACTCTTTCAAAATGTAATTAATTTAACAAAGAAGAAAACCTGATGCCAGAAGTTTGATAAGATCCAAAAAGGGTGTCATGATTCCTCTTCAAAATCCAGTTCCTCCATGCAGATCCAAAAACCCCCAAAACCAGAAATTCTTCCCTTCTCCTTTTTTTTTTCTTTTCTTCATGCCCCCAAAATTTTTTTCCCAAAACCAATTAATAGCAAAATAGAAAATATCTCCTCAAACCCTAAAGTCAAACTTTTGAATATAACCCTAATTCCCAATTTTACCTTTTTCTAATTTCCAAAAAAAACATTTAAACCTTTTTTTTAATTTTCAATTTAATTTCAATTCAAGAAAACTATAATTACCACAATGCATAAATAACTTCATTTCAACATAGTTAATTTAAATAAATTAATAAAATAAATCAAATCCAAGATTTTATTATTTTATTAATTACATTAAATTAATCCATAAATAAAATAACATTTTCTTAAATTTTTAATTTAATTTCAATTCAAGAAAAACTATGATTACCAAAATGCATAAATAACTTCATTTTGACACAATTAATTTAAATTAATTAATAAAATAAATCAAATCCAAGATTTAATTATTTTATTAATTACATTAAATTAATCCATAAATAAAATAACATTCTCTCAATATAATTCGGATTAATTAAATCAACAATTTAATCACATAGTCATTTATTTAACTTTTCTAACTTGCAATATAATAAGATCAAAGCAAGAGAACAATAACATTTAGTTCAACAGACCCAGACAAAATCGATGACACACACAAGACTAGGGTGATGGATTGACACAAGAAACCTAGCTACTATCTCCCAATCAACTGCCGTTGGCAATGGACACGCTCAGACCTATGAAACCAGGTGGAGTCAGTGTCTTGTACCTGTCAACCTGGGAACAATAAAATATCGTACATGTATATCTGCATCATAGAAAACACACCGTGAAGAGGGAATCACAAAATTGCAGGGCACTCGCAAGCGAGTGATGCAATCTCGTCCCCTTCACCCATACAGTACTACCAACTGACGAATCTAACATCAATAATATAATCCAAACATAAACATCACTAATTCAAATATTTGCTATGCTAATCTAAGCATGTCATAATGATAACATTTGAATAATATACCACCACATCAAAGTATAACAAGCACATCATTATGCAGACAATGATCAATTAGAAATCGAGTACCACAGTCCAAGCACTAACAGGTAACACAACATAACCAACATGACACTATTCGATCAAAATAGCAAAATGGACGGGTCTTACAAAATAAACAATAATTTCCCCATACGTTTATAATTTTAATTCCACTAATCTAATATACAAATTTTATTTAAAATAATATAAATAAATATAATACTTTAGTATTATAAATTATAATATAAAATATTATTAAATAATATTTTAATATTATAATAACAATACCTAAATTATTAATATTTATAAATATCAATTTATTATTATTTTATTTTCAGAACAGCCATGGGAAAATATCTTAACAGCAGTCTCATGTTTCAAGCATAACTCAAAAACTACGACCTGGGTATTTATGATTTTTTGAAAGGGATAAGAAAATTTCAAAATACAAAAACCCTTTAAATTTTATGAAAACCCAGTTTGTGAAAGTGAAGTTATAGGCGACGCAACAAGACCATTTTACCATGAAAACATAACTATACTGCAGATTTTAAAATCCATTTTTTAATAATACACAGAAGGTTTCATTTTCTAAAAACATTCTAAATGCATTGTTCAATCTCTATGTTTGATTTCAATAACAACAAAATCGATTTCCCCAAATAATCTAAATTCAACTAAGGTTTTCACAATTTTCACTCAAGAATTTTCAAAAGCAAAGGCTGTAAATTTATTTAATTCTTTTCTTCTAATATCAAATTTATTTTCTAAAACAGATTTAACAAACAAATCTTTAATCATTACTATTTTAAAGAAAACAATCAAGAATAATAAAACACAAAGAGGAAAACCTGGTACAAGAAGCTACAGGAAGAGATGAATTTCTGATGCAAGCCTCCTCCAAAGATTTCCTGAATTTTCTTCAATCCTCCAATGAAACAATCCAAAATCCAACAAATGCAAACAATCTTTCCTTCAATCAATTCTACAATCAAACTTTCTTCAAACCCTTGTGCAAATTTTCCAAAATTTCTTTCCTGCTGTAAAAATATATTTTCCTAAAGACTTTTCTTCCCTAAAATTAAAACATGTATTCTTTATAAATCAAAAATACCTAATTCAACCCTAATTCACATTACATGCAAATTAGATATTTCAATTTCAATTTCAATTTTTACAACCCTAATTCACATTGCATGCAAATTAGATATTTAATTTCAATTTCAAATTTCAATTTCAAATTTTAATTTCAATTTCAATTTCACTTTTCGAAAACCCACTTTCAATTTAAAATGCAATTTCAAATAATAAATTAATTTCCAAAGTTGCAACTAATTTCTCAAATAAACATTTAATTACAATTTCCAATTTAATTCCCACACGTTAAATTAAATTCCAAAATTAATTTTAATTCTTTTATTTCCTTTCATTCTCTTGCATCACGTTTAATTAATTAATTTAATTATTTAATAACTAAACTCAACCCCATTGGATTAAATTTAATTAATTAAATAATTTAAATATAATTAATTAATTTAAATATAAACTTTTATCCACATTGCATTATTTAAATTAAATAACCATCAACATGATTTAAATGCAATTATTCTAAATATCTATTTTCAAATCAAGAATTCTTCATAATTAAATAACATCAAAGCAAGACAGACGATGACTCGACACACACAACTGACGACACACTAAGGTTAGGGTGTAAACTTGACACATGTTACCTAGCTACTATCTCCCGTTCAACTTAACCGTTGGATCAACACGCTGAAACCTGTGAAGCCAGGTGGAGTCGATGTCATGTACCTGCAATCCTGCAACCAAGTAAACGACATCATACAATATATCCAGCATATAATACACACCGTAAAGAAGAAATTACGGATTCGCAGGGTGCTCGTAAGCGAGTGATGCGAAACCGTCCTCTTCACCAATACACTCATTGAAACTGGCACTTCCATCATAATCCAATAATCTCATAATAATATCTCATGTTAACTCTACAACATCATTAATCCATAATGCATGTGAAACAATAATCAGATAACTACATCCCACAATAAAAGCGATCAAAACATCATAACAAAATATATCCAGTATCAAAGTAACTGCAACCAAACATAGCATAAAGCAACTTGAACAAGAAACAAAACAGAGGGGTATTACAGTTTGATTTTGTACTTTATTCTATGAGATTGAATCACCATATCAAATTTTTAGTTTTTGGTTTATAGGGTCACCTATTTTTGGAACTTGTCTATAATAGTGCCTCCTCAAATTAGGACCATAATATATTTCACAAAAATCTTTCATTTTGTTGATAATTGTTGAGCAAAAAAATGATTAGTAACATGTAAATTTAATAATATAATGTAGTTTAGGTCAAATGAAAATTAGTATCATTTAATTTCTTTCATCATATATGAGCCTCTTGCTCATTATCAAATTTAAATCATTAGGTTGAGTAGACCATGCAACACTTCTAGTGTGGCATCATGTGGCTTAGAGTTGTTAGACATGGAATCAAATCTTGTATTGTAAGAAAATTTTGGTTTAAGACACTTAAAAACTATCATTGAAATTTATACATCTAAACATGTTTACTATTTGTACTTACAAAATTAAGTTAATAAGAAAGCATCTTAATAAATATAAGTGCACTAACATATCTTTCATAACCAAGAGATCAATTGAATCAAATGTAGTGTTTAGTTAGTATTTTGGTTAGCTTTATGGGGTTGGATTTAGCATTCACCATTATTAATGTATCATCTAAACTATCATATAAACATTCAACTGATGCACAATAAATCCAATTCATATCTACCCCCCAAATTATTATATATCTTTGCTAAAATTTGCATCTAAAAACTGTAAGTTGTGGTTGAAAGAAAATTACAGACAATAAGAATTATAGACACTCCAATAATTATAGGTGAACCAAAACATTAATTTTTATTGTCTATCTATTATTCATTTCATCCTAATTAATTATAGACAATAAGCTAAAATTATAGACAATAAGAATTAACTTTTTATTGTCTATATGTTATTCATTTCATCCTAATTTATTATAGACAATAAGAATTAAAGTTTTAGATTTGATATTCATAGTAGGGTTGATATGAGCTTGCTCCTCCAAGAAATATTATAATATAAAGTAGCTCATGAAATAATAAAGAAATATGGCATGGTCAATAAGAGGGCATTAGTTGGTCCAAACATGTTGGTTCTTCCAAAATGTTTGGAACTAGCAGTAGCACAAGGAGGTGGTTTTTCCAAAACATTTGGACCAACTAATGCTCTCTTGTTGATCATACCAATAAAAGTATAAAGATATGGCAATATGAACCAATGTCATTTTTTTTTAAAACAGAAGAATCTATGAGATATTAGATTTAAAAATGAAACCATTTTTGTACACAACCTAAACCATATAACCTATGCTACTCAAAATCTATGAGAGACTTAGATTAAGCAAAAGAGTTAGTAAACATTGATGAATAAATGAAAGCTCACAAACACCAACCCTAAGTGAAGCTAGTTATAGTAGAAATTTGGGTGTCTAAAACAATGTATTTTATGATGTGGGCCTAGTAGAAATTATAGATATGACTTTCAATTTTATAATTTTATGCATTATAAAATTATAAAGTTGTAAGTCATCCTAAGATACATTGTGTTAGGCAACAAAAAATTTATTATAACTAATTTTTCACTTATCCATTCACATAACTCCAATTATTAAGGGTGGTTATTGGAGTTATTAAATTGGAGCTATGTAAATGGATAAGTGAAACTAGTTATGGTAAAAAAATTAGTGCCTACAATGTATTTTAGGATATGACTTATAACTAGGTATAATTTCATTTAAATGCATGATTTTATGAATATATTTAAGTGGTAAATTTAAATGAAATTATAACTTCATACTTTTATATTAAGTTGTAAGTTATATCCTAAAATACATTGTGTCAGGCAGCAAAATTTCTACTATAACTAGTTTCACTTATCTATTCATATAACTCCAATTAATACCCTTCCAAGATTATTTCAATAAAGTATTTGATTGATCATTTATTGTATTCAATGTATACCATCATCAAGAATGGCGAAAAGGGTCAATTATTATCCTTCCAAATTATTTTAATAAATTTTTATTTAATATTCTTTTGTATTTGATTGGTCATTTAATGTATTGAATGTAGGAAAACTTGGGTTCAAAATGTATTTGTAGATTGACTCTCTGACATATCAACCTTCAAACGTATTCAATTCACTTGAACATGCAAAATTCCAATCAAATATAGAAGAATATTAAATAACAATTATTGAAATAATTTGGAAGGGTAATAATTGACCTTTTTTTGATGTTTCACACTAAATGAATATTTAATAGGTCATGCTTGGTGATGGTGTACATTCAACACAATAATTGATCAATCAAATACTTTATTGAAATAATCTTGGAAGGGTAGTAGTTGGAGTTTATGTGAATGGATAAATGAAACTAGTTATAGTAGAATTTTTGGTGCCTACATGTATTTTAGGATATGACTTACAATTAGATATAATTTCATTTAAATGTATGATTTTATGAATATATTTAAGTGGTGCATTTAAATGAAACTATAGTCATAAGTGCTTACATTAAGTTGTAAGTCATATCCTAAAATACATTTGCTAGGCACCAAAATTTCTACTATAACTAGTTTCACTTATCTATTTTAACTCCAATTAATACCCTTTCAAGATTATTTCAATAAAGTATTTGATTGATCATTTATTGTATTCAATGTATACCATCATCAAGAATGGTGAAAAGGGCCAATTATTACCCTTCCAAATTTATTTAATAAACTATTATTTAATATTCTTTTGTATTTGATTGATCATTTAATGTATTGAATGTAGGAAAACTTGGGTTCAAAATGTATTTGTAGATTGACTTTTGACATATCAGCCTTCGAACGTAGTCAATTCATTGAACATACAAAATTCCAATCAAATATAGAAGAATATTAAATAACAATTTATTGAAATAATTTGGAAGGGTAATAATTGGCCTTTTTGGATGCCTCACACTAAATGAATGTTTAATAGGTCATGCTTCATGATGGTGTACATTCAATACAATAATTTATCAATCAAATACTTTATTGAAATAATCTTGGAAGGGTAGTAGTTGGAGTTTATGTGAATGGATAAATGAAATTAGTTATAGTAGAAATTTTGGTGCCTACAATGTATTTTAGGATATGACTTATAACTGGATATAATTTCATTTAAATTCATTGATTTTATGAATATATTTAAATGGTGCATTTAAATGAAACTATAGTCATACTCTTACATTAAGTTGTAAGTCATATCCTAAAATACATTGTGCTAGGCACCAAAATTTCTACTATAACTAGTTTCACTTATCTATTCACATAACTCCAATTAATACCCTTCCAAGGTTATTTCAATAAAGCATTTGATTGATCATTTATAGTATTCAATGTATAATATCATAGAGAATGACGAAAAGGGCCAATTATTACACTTCAAAATTATTTTAATAAATTGTTATTTAATATTCTTTTGTATTTGATTGATCATTTAATGTATTGAATGTAGGAAAAATTGGGTTCAAAATGTATTTGTAGACTCACTCTTTGAAATATCAGCCTTTGAATGTAGTCACATCATTTAACATGCAAAATTCCAATCAAATATAGAAGAATATTAAATAACAATTTATTGAAATAATTTGGAAGGGTAATAATTGACCTTTTTGGATGCCTCACACTAAGTGAATTTTTAATAGGTCATGCTTGGTGATGCTATGTATTCAATACAATAATTGGTCAATCAAATACTTTATTGAAATAATCTTGGAAGGGCAGTTGTAACTGTAGATTAAAATAGATGTATCTTTCGATATGATGATGAGATGGATAATTTGCAACTAGAATAACAATGTTAATCCTAATCTAAAATAATAATCTAAAATCAGACAACAAAGAACGAGGAAATAAACTAAATAAACTAAACAAATTAATGGAAAGCTCTCACCGAATATGTGTTCACCCCTTCGAATTATCTTGATTGTTCTTCTCCATTTTGCCTTTTCAATATTCTTGCCCTCAGATTTATGTGTTTGAATGCAAGTATAACTTCGTCGAGTGTCTAAGCAAAATATCAAAGATAAGTCTCTTCTCAAAAGTGTATGATTTTGGGAGTAATGATTTCAGGAGGAGGAATAATGATTATGACAGGCCATTTTATAGATTTTGGGTTTTTGAACGATCGGCTCAAATTGAAAGAGAGATCGACAAATGAGATTGATGAATGCCATGCGATGTGAGTTGTGTGTCAGATAGAACGTGAGTTAGAACATGAGTCAGAAAAGATTGAAAATAGAGACTAAGTTAGAACATGAGTTAGAACACGAGTTCAGGATCCTAATATCCAAAAATAGAAGAAATAGACTTTGTATGCAAAAGACAAAGTTAGAACTCAAAGACTTATGCATTTGAATGCAAACAGGAGTTAGAACTAGTTAATCGACTAGTTGTGACGAAGAGTCTTCTCGTAGAGATAAACAAGTGTTGAATTTGAAGATAACTGGAGAACTAAAAATAGATCTTGAGTCAGAAGGTGAGTGAATGATTAGTCAAGTGATCGATAGAAGAATGTGACATAAATAATTAAATATTAATTTAATTCAACATTTGAAAAATGAAAGATTTAATTAAATAAATAAAGATCATTTATTTAATTGACTTTTGAAAAGGATTAAATGAATAATTAAATAATAAATATTTAATTATAGTTGAAATATGACAAAGGGGTAATTAAATAATAAATTATTTAATTAAGAAGGAAGAATTAATTAGTTAGCGACATAATTAAATAATTATGACTTATTTAATTAATCAAGTTGAATAAAGGTTATTTATGAATTAACGAATTAATGAAAAAGGGGTATTTAATTAATAGAGGAAATATGTGTTAGAAAGGGTAATTAAATAATAAACATTATTTAATCATGACCATGGATAATAGAAAATTATGTCGAAAGTGGTGTTCGCAGGCCTAGACCAATTTTCGGTGTCTACAGTAGTAATTGGAGTTTATGTTAATGGATAAATGAAACTAGTTATAATAGAGATTTTGGTGCCTAGTGCAATGTATTTTAGGATACGACTTACAACTTAATGTAAGAGTGTGACTATAATTTCATTTTAATGAACACCACTTAAATATATTCATAAAATCATGCATTTAAATGAAATTATATCTAGTTTTAAGTCATATCCTAAAATACATTGTAGGCACCAAAATTTCTACTATATAACTAGTTTCTAAAATTTAAAAACTATGAAAATCGTACCCTGGATGTGACTATGCTAACACAAATCATACCAACTGTTGATGTTGTAGAGAATATTCTCTATAAATATCCCAATTCCTTTGTAAACCTGACACTACAATAGTACAGCCCTATACAGACTATATGGATCTTTATACTGCATGGACTATACAGTCAACTTTTTTGCAACCTTTGTCAAACCCTCAAAAAATGGCTTGAAAACATGTTTTCCCAAATATCAAGTATTTTATATGAAAATAGGGGTTTTGGGGCCTTCTAGAGTCAACCATAAGGTTCATTTCACCCCAATGTGCACCTAGAAAAAACTCAAGCTTGAATCAATCTTAGATCTGAGAAGGGGTTTTACAATTATGAAGCTGTGATACAATGTTAGAGTCACTCAAGCCTCCAATATCACTTGTAAAAACCAAAACCAACCTTCTACAAGAGGGAAAACAAGAACATAGATTTGTGACAATGGATACAATATTATGACTAATATGCAATACTCAGTATTGTAGTGGTATTGGACTAACTGGATTAAATTTTGATGTGCATATGATGTCTTGCTTATAAAGGAAAGAATTTGATATAGGACTAGACAAGATCTCGACATGTGTCTTAATCCTATATAATAAGACAACTACCTCAACATTATTACATGATCTAGGAAAAAATCATTAAATAAAATCTAACTAGATAAGATATGATAAGATCTTATCTAGACAACTAAGACTTCAAGAAAACACACCTAGGACCTAAGTGGACATAACATGTAAATAGGACCTATTAGAGAACTAGATAGGTAAAACACCTATTTACACCAACAAACCCAAGGGGCTATAGAAGTGTGGATAAGTCTACACAAGAGATAGTTAGCAGAAAAAATATTCAAAAGGGATTCAATTTTGATATTGATAAGATGAAACACATTTATTAATGGATGGGTAATTTAGAAATAGATTTTGGCACTAAATTGGTTAAAATTGGTTGATTAACTACCACTAACCATAGTAATGAATTTATAACATGTGAAGGTGAATCTAAGAATGAGATTAAGAGGGTTTCAAATTTTAAAGTAGACATGTAACGAATATTGGTATTTAGAACTTAAGTAAGTATTACATAGATTTCAAGCACCCAAAGTTTAAGAGGTAAAACAAAGCACCAAGAAAGATAATTTTCTAGAAGAGAGTGGAAATTAATACTAAAGAAAAAAGAGGATAGAGAATAGAGCTATTCAAGAAACAAGAGAGAAGGTGCTAGTAGAGGAATCCAAAAATAGACGCATGTGCATGTGCATGAAGGGTAAGAGGTCATGTGAAGGAAAAGAATAACCCTTGAGAAAAAAGAGACCAAGTAGGAATAAAATTCATTAATAGGTCTCAATGATGCATAGAGAGGTTCATGTAGGTTGAGAAATTTGAAGTAGAGAAGAGGGGTTACATAATAGAAGAGGCGTGAGTTTTTTAGAGGAAAAATGAAAAATTCAACAAGGGAAGCACAAATAAGTGTGAAATTCATGTGTAAGAATATGACACATACATAGATGTGTGGAGGCTTTTCAAATTCTAGATTAGGTATGAAAATTCAAACTAAGACATGTAAGGAAGGTATAGAGACTACATATGAGGGGTTAGAGGTAGAGGAAGAAACAAAGTTGCATAAGAACGAAAAAAGAAAAAAGTGAGTGTGAAGTTGCAAAATGAGATAGACTCTACAATAATTTTAAAAACCTTGCCTATATGTGAGATTTAAATTACTTTATTTGTTATAAATAGGTATTTCTAAAGTTAATGTAATGGAAAAAAATTATTTTAATTTTGTTCAACTTATATGTGCCTGATTATCTGTATGTGCATGAAATCATGGGTCCATTCCTTATTTTTCTACTTTATTCAATAATTTTTATTGAGTGTAAGTTGTGTATGGATGATATTCCTTGGGTATTAGGTTGTGAATCATTACAAGTCCTCTTTTAGCATAGTGAAACTCCTTTGTGTTGATATATTTGTCTAGTTACGTGTGTCTAGGAATTTTGTGTTAGGATACTTGGTGGGAATCTCATTCATTTGGGTCTCATACCTTTAAGATTGATATTAATTAGCTTGGTTTTAGAAAATCAAGTTAGGCTAATAACTATAATTAAACTTTATGTTATTACCATGTGTGGTGATATTATCCATGTTGTATCCAAAATCTATCCCCTAGATGACACCTTTGAAAGAATGGTGAGATAAAATTGTTTCCTAAGTTATACCTCTAAAATAAAGGTGAGAGAAATCTATCAACCAAGTAATCCTATAGAATGAATAGTGATAGAAAGGTGATAATTTCTCCTATGAAATACGAAAAACTTCCTACTTTTGTGTTGTTGCATGTTTCTAGTTGCTTGTGGTTAGGAAGTTTATGTCAAGCTAATTGTTGGGACTTCCATTTATTTGGGCCTCCCACCTTGGATATTTCTATCAAGAAGTTTGGTTTTGGAATATTGAACTTGTTGTCAATACCATGTGTAGTGATTGTAAACAATTTGTATTCACAATTTATTGCTTAGGCCACATCTTTGAAGGAACGGTAAAGAAAAAATGGTTACTTAGGATACACCTCTATAAGGAAGGTGAAAGAAAGACGCCATATAGAAAACATCTTAGGAGTTAGAAAGTAATGGAAAGGTCTCACTCAAGTGATACCTCATTTAATTGTCTAAGCTATCACCAAGTAATAGTTTGGAAAGAAGAGAGATAAGTTATTTATAGGTATAAAATTAGGCCCCAAGATATCACACAAGTGATACTTTGTAAAAAGAAATGGGTATTTTCTTGAAGAATATTACAAGATCTCATCTACACCACAACTTGGAGAGTGTGGATAAAAATATTTATTGGATAAGGGCCTCAAGAATCTTCCTAAAATAGAAAGGGAAGGTAAGGAAAATTCAATTTAGCATTACAATGATACCTTTCCAAAAATAGGAAATTGCATTGGATGAATTTGTTACTAAATTTACACCTTGAATATTGTGGCAAGTAGGAATGAGTCACATAAGTGAGAAATTTATATGAGCCTTGAAATCTAATGGAATTCCTTTGGTTAAAATTTATGGGTCAAGTTGTAATAATTGAACTATTACATAAAACACCTAATATAGCTATGGTAATGAAATATGTGGCTCCATCCTCATAAAATATTAGGGATAAATAATAAAATGTTTATTTTTTTATCATTATGAGGAAATGGTAAAATATTCCTTGGATTTAATGAAACAAATGATTAATAAATCAATGGAGTCATTAAATAATAGGTAGAAAATAAAAACCTTTTATTTCACACTCTTTTAGGAGTGCATACTTTAAAAAGTAGAAAATATGATCATAGTTTCATAAATGAATATTATTTAATATATTATTTCCCTTAATGGGTGGTAATCAATGAAGAATTGTGTGGGTTGTTGGTGTTTCCAACTGATTGTCTAAGATTTCCTAAAGATTAGCCAGACCTTATAATCATAAACCCTAGGTCAGTGGCCAACAAACAAGAGACTGATTTTATAGTTTTCTCCTCTACACTTTAGGCTCTATAGAAACAAGGTGGGTTCCCCTATAACATTATTCAACATATAGTAATTCTTTGCAATGATTCCTTTGATAATAGATTCCTCACACTAATATTGTAGAAGGTAGCTTGGTTGGCTAAATCATCTCCAAAACCCTCCATATTCTCTATATCCTTTTGTTAGTGTGGATTTGAGCATAAAATATTAAAATGTAGTAAAAGTAAGATATTGATTTTATTTTATCTGATTTTGTCCCAACCTTAAACTTTGTGAATCATTTTGGCTAATGCCTTATCCACAATAGAGTCAAGAAATGAAGCAAAATCCTACAACAAACCAACTCCTGACTTCTTATAACCTCACTACCTTACAATTAGAAACTAATAGAGGAACAATGTTATCATACTACTTATGAATCCCTATTATAACCACACGATCTTTGATGAATAAGCTGAAAGAAAAATTATTTTATTCATTGAACAGAAGTTAACAATTTAAGAATCCATAACATAATGTATGATATGAGAATCATAAATAACCCTTGATTATATCAATTCAAAAGAGAGTGTATAATACTGGAGAGTGTGATAAATTGATACTCAAATTTGAGATAATACACAAAGTATTTGAGTCATTTGTTATTATTACAGAGAAAAATTACAATATTTATTTTTTATGTTTTTTCAGAGGACTTAACTATACCACTTAATTCTATACAAAGACTTACAAATACTTAGAATTAGAACCCTTTGAATGAGGCTCAAATTTTCATTTTATAACACAAGGGAAGCAACAAGCAAATAGCCTCATCCACCGCTCAGGTTTGCAAAAGACAAAAACTCAAGCGGTGGCATTAAATCAGTGGTCAAAAGCATTCATAACCTATAGGGAGATTACAAAAAGCTATTGGAAACCCTTTAGAATATCTATATCTAGGTGTATGTTGTTGATTTCTTCAAGATGGCCTTTTACAACTAGTAGGATGTTCCTGGCACTCTTTCTCTTACATTCCCATACAAAAATTATATCTATTCAATGGGATCTAATTAAAATGCAACTCAAATCTCCCATTCTATTTGTTTATCTATCAATCATTGATGTTGTGTAGACTTGTCCTAGTATAATACCAACTGGTCCAAGGAGTGAATTATTCTGAAAAAAATCTTCAAAAATCATTAGGCAGCATTGTTGACCAAGATTTTCCTGACAACCAAGATCCAAGGCATAAGACATAAAAATTGATACATAGAAGGGATTGTAAACCAAGAAGCTAATTATACTTTTCATCCCAAGCCATAAACATCACTTCTGAAGGCCATTCATGAGAAAGAAGTAGGTCAACATTAAACAATTATTGTTGATACTTAGTATCAAGAGTTGCACTAGTTTCTTTATAAAAGACCTCTATATTATGATCTGTATTAATTAACTTATCTAAGGGTAAGTGCACAAAGATGAGGGGCCAAAAGGGGGTCTTAAGTGGCCACTTTTTTTTCTAAAATCGGGAAATACTAACCTTAGATGAGAAATTGAGGATAGTTACACTCAAAAAAAAGAGATGCAAAAAAAACAAGGATCGTAGTGCTTCGAGTCTACTTTCTAAACTATTAATTGTTTTTTAAAATGGTAGAGATTAAGGGGTTCAAAAAATGGATCCACTTAAATTGGTGTTGTTTTTTCAAAAAACATAACATAGAATTTGTTGTGGCTCCCTCAAAAGGTTAAATTGTTTTTGGTATTTTTAAAATCACTTAAGTGATAAATTATCTAACATCATGTAGTTTATGCCTAATTTTTTTGATATTTTTTTAATGAATATATTATTGTTTACTAATTTTCTAATTGGACACATCTTGAAAAATAGAAATTTGGTTGTGGCACTCTTGTAATTTTTGAAAAATAATCAAAAATCAATTTTATTTTTTTAATACGTGTTCAATGGAGTCTAGTTTATAAAAATGTAATTTATTTGAAATTTCAATGAACAGTTAAAAAATTAAGTTAAAAATATCAAACATTGTTTTTTGAAAAAAAATGGACACATAAATAAAAGAAATTAAATATGAAAGCCTTAACATGGTCAAAATGTGAAAAAAATTACATTTTTAAATAGCTAAGAGAGAGCCTGCATTACCTAGGTGTTTGATTTACTCGACCTTGAAACACATGCAAACCTGACAGTTGCCACAAACGAGATTATGTGAAATTTTGTAAAATATGCAAAAACACATCTTTGGAGGTTGGGAAGGCACTCCAAGCCTTTGGGTTAGAAATCCAAATTTTGGCTTGGATATTCCCAAAGCAAGACATAACGCGAGCACGTTATAATGCGCTTGCATGATGTCTTTCTTTTTGTTTTGATCTTTTTTTTATCTTTCCCAAAGCAAGACATAACGCGAGTGTGTTATAATGCACTTGTGTTATGTCTCTCTTGATAATGTATGTATGCTTGTATGTATGTAAGTATGTATGTATGTATGTATGTATGTATGTATTTATGTATACATGTATATATATATGTATATATGTATGTATGTATGTATGTATGTATGTATGTATGTATTCTTGAATATATGTATGCAAGTTTTTTGGGTTTAGGGCACATAAGGGTGAGTGTATACGGTATAGGGATGAGGGTTGACGTTGTAAGGTTTAGGGATAGGATTTAGGGTTGAGGTTTAAAGGATAGGGTTGAGGGTTGAGGGTAAAGGGATTAGGGATTAGGGTTTAAGGGTTGAGGGTGTTGGTGTGAATAAGTCTTGTACCAAGTTTTATCATAGGGATTTGCACCCGCATGCAAAGTTGTAAACTCTGCAGTCTCGTGTAACATTGGATTACTCTCAGGTTGTGGGTATCCTATTTGAAAGTAAACCTCCAGATTCTAGGTCAGCTTCTTATTTGATCTTCTTTTTACTTCTCTGCACAAATAAGCTCAAACCCTTTGAATATTTTTCCATACTCATCATTTCAAGGAGGAAATCCCCAGATTATTTTGATTCTTCAATGGTCGCCACTCCATTTGATTTTCTTTATGTAAGGAAACTTCAGATGTGATCCTCTTTACTGTGCAATGAAACTCTATCTATTGATCATTACTATATTTTGTTTGTATTGGATTTCATTGTTAACCATAGTGTCTATAGGATTTTCACTTAAGCAATCTGAAGATTCATGTTTTTATTGTATCATGACAGTAATACAGTTCATAATCATCAATCCATTGGTTCCTATCACTGAAACATGACCTTCTATCTTTTGGAATGGACTGTCATAATATCGTAGCTTTGTCCTCCATATTTTCCATTCATAGGCTCACAAAACTATCATTTATGTTGCCTCATTACAATAAATCTAGCTCTACATGCCTAAATTAATTTTGCATTTTCTATTATACATGAGTATATGATTTTCATTATTTTCCCTCATGTCATTATCAAAATAAAAGACATTGTTTGGTTGTAGATAGTCAAGATGATGAATCCTTACTGAATGGAGAAGGTTGTCATGGTTCTATTTTCTATTTTCAATATCTGAGGCCTTAGATTACAAAAAAATTGAAAGTAATGTTACCTCCCTTGAAACAATAAACCACCATCTTACTTTTAAAGTTTCTTTTCATCCATTCAACCAATATGGAAGTCTTCCCTCATATCATCTGGGTGGTTGTGTCTAGTGGTGAAATTCTACTTATTTCCATAGTCTTGATGTGCTAGAGCTCAATTTCAAATTTCATTCTATTATAAAGGCAATAAGAATTCTTGTAAATTGTTGCTTTGTGTTATCTTTATGTACTCTTGAATGCATAGTAGTTTTTATTGAATGAAACTCTTGAATGGCTTATTCTTTGTTCTGAGACTAGCCTTGATTGTGTTCATGATCTGTAACTTGGCAATATGACCAATGTGATCCCAGCACTGTACCTTCTAGACATGTATGTTCCTCTTTTGAATAAAGAGTGAATGAAGACCTTTTGTATTTGTTTCCATCACGGTGTGATCTGAAGGCTACTACTTTGAGTTTCTTTTATGATAGCAGTCTTATTTTGTGACTGTAATTGATATTGATGGCTCTCATGTGTAATTAGAGAGTGTCCTCTTGATATGTTGGGCTCAACCCTTGTGGGAGCCCATTTTTCTCCACATATCCAATGAAAATTGATCATGAATATAATGGACCTATTGCTGCACAGTGAACAAACATGTTAGCAAAATAATTGAAGCTAAAAGCTTCCATTGAACTTTATGCCTTATGATCATATGTCTTCCTTCCTGATTTAGGCTTTTAATGAATGCCCAATTGAATGTGTATTACATTTATGTTGGTAATGTAGGCATGAGGTAGGTCACTTCTCTAACACCCCCTTTTACAATCTTGCAAATGTATTCAGAGCTCAGAGTTGCTGCAACCTGGAGACATGACAACTGAAGACTTCAAATGTGACAATGATTCGTCATTCCAGGAAATGATGAATCACCTTATCTCTTATTCTTCTATTATCTTTAGTTGTGTTGTACACATTTTCTTTTCGTATTCATTATTTGATTATAAAAATCAAATTAAGCTACTCCCACGACTTGTGTGGTACCTTGGTTTGTACATTATGAATAAAGCAACAAACATTATGCAATCTTATGATTTCTCTGTTACAAGTAGTTGCATAATAATACTCAAAATTCAAAATGTAATCAGATTTATTTCAGCAATGAATACTTTAGCAAAAAAAAAATTGTACCTTTTAATGATGGATGCAATTCAGCTCAACCTATTTTGAGTCGTAGTTAAAAATAGGTAAAAATTTGGCGACCTCTACGGAGTGTTTGCCTGCTAAACACCATAGACTAGTTGCCTTGTATTTCATTGGGCATGGAGTCTATTATTTCTCTATTTTGACTCAGATGAACTTGTAAGTCAGCTGCAAACCACACAAACTGAAAGAAACTATTGAAACTATGTTTAAGATAGAGTTAGAAAATCCCATGCAGCAACTGCATTTTATTGAAAGCAAAAAAATACTGAAATGAAAACGTGTCATGGGTTACTTATTGAAAGCATAACTGAAACTGAAACTAAAACTACTCTACTATGTAGAATTTCAAACTTTGATGCTTAATAGCACTGTTTGAGATTAATCCCATTGGTGGGGATTGGAAACACCTCTCCATCCAGCCTTGAGAGCTGGAACGTGTTATGTTCTTTCTTTTTTGTGATAATGTATGGGCCATCCCACATGGTATCAAACTTGGTATGTTTGTCGGGTTTTCTCTTTAACTCATCCCATTTGAAGACTAAGTCACCCTCATTAAAGACTCTTTCTATTGCTTTCCTGTCAAACATTTTCTTCATCTGAGAATGATGAATTTGGAGCTTCTTGAAAGCTTATTCTCTAGTTTCTTCCAACTCTGTCAATTGAGCAAGCCTGACTTGCATTGGTTGCTCCTCCAGTAACTCTAGTTCTTTTATGTAACTCAAATTTGGTAACTCTATTGAAATAGGCAACTTGGCCTCTTTGTCGTAAACTAAAACATATGGTGAAAATCTTGTTGATCATTTTGGTGTAACTCTATCAGCCCAAAGGGATAATTTAATTTTATCATGCCATGACCTTTGATTATCTTTAATAATATTTTTTATGATCTTAATCAGGTTGTTATTTGTTGATTCTGCATGTTCATTACCCTGGGGTAATAATTGGATGAAGTATTCAGATAAATGTTTATTCTTTATTGACCAGTCTAAAACTCTCAAACCAACAAAGGCTAATGCATTATCAGAAATAATTGAATTAGGGGTACCAAACCTGGAAACTAATTCCTAATAAAAATTCAAAACAGATGTTTCATTTGCATCTTTCAAAGCAACTGCTTCAATCCATTTTATAAAATAATTTGTTGTTGTAAGAATCCATTTGTGACCTACACTTGACGGTGGGTTAATTGGACCAATGAAGTCGAGTACCCACTTTCCAAATGGTTGTTCAACTTGAATTGGATTTAGGGGCAGGGCTACAAGCTTTTGTTTTCTTGCAAATAGTGAACATTTACTACACTTTTTCACATAAGCATGAGAATCCTTGAAAAGATCTAGCAAATAATATCTGGCTTTCATTATTTTCAATTGTAGTACGTGGTGCAAAGTGACCTCCAACAGGCCATCATGGAATTCCTCAAGAATTCTTTCAATTTGATTTGGGTAAACACGTCTGAGGAATACCCCATTGAAGTCCTTTTTATAAAGAACACCATCAATTTCTGCATATGGAATTGCTTGTAATCTTTAATATCTTCGTTTAGATTTTTCCATACCTTTTGGACAATCTCCAGTATGCAATTAATGAATCATTTGATGGATCCAATCAGTTGAAGTAGCTGTAACAGTAGGTTCTTCATCAAAATTTAGAACTATAGTGACTTCTTCATTGTTTTTTTCTTTAATTTTTGCAAGTTCCTCACACAAACCCTTACCTCTAACAAGCTTGGTAACCTTTATGTTGATGTTGTATTCCATTACTTTGGTTATCTAGCCTACTCTCTTGTCGCTAATGTCCTTATTTAGTATAAATTCCTTAACTGTTGGGTGTGCTACCAAAAGATGTATTTTATTATTAGACAACATTTGTCTAAGCTTTTTGAGACTCCTTAGTACAGCAAGCACATGTTTCTCAATAAATGAATACCTCATTTCATAATCATGCAAGACTTGACTAAAAAATGCAATGGGATGTTCAAGTCCTTGATCATTGTGCTGACATAACATGGTAAAAATTGTATCAACACTACCAAACGCATACAATATGAAATCTTTGTCAAAATTTTGATTTATAAGTGTTGGGGCTGCTGCAAGTGCCTCCTTAATCTGCTCAAAATTGTTCTTACCCTCCTTTGTCCAACTGAATTGCATGTTCTTTTTTAGCATAGTTGTGAGAGGTTGCAGCAACACTGCAACATTAGGAATAAATCTTCTAACAAAGTTTATCTTGCCTAAAAAACTTTGCAAACCTTTTTTTGTGAGCAGGAGGTGGTAATGCCAGAATGGTTGCAATACATTATGGGTCAATAGAAATACCATCTTTAGAAACAATGTAACCTAGAAGTTTACGTTCGTGAACAGAAAAAATGCTTTTCTTTGGATTCAAAGAAATTCCATACTTTTTGCATCTCTCAAAAATCTATCTAAGATGATTAAAGTGTTTATTAGCATTTCGTGAGAAAACAGTGATATCATCTAAGTAGACAAGAATGAACGTGTTATTAAAAACCTTGGAGAGCCATATACATTGCTCTCTAAAAGGTTGTTCCTATATTTGACAATCCAAATGGCATCTTTATGTAAGCCATAGTACCCCACTTGGTGGTAAAGGTTGTCTTATACTGGTCTTCCTCTTTAACCAATATTTGGTAATAACCTAAATATCCATCCAGCAATGAGAACATTTTTTATCTTGAAACAACCTACAGTATTTTCTCCATTGAAGGCAATGGATAGTGATCTTTGAGTGAAGCTCTATTTAGATCATGGAAATCAATGCATAGCCTTATCTCTTCATTCTTCTTTCTGAAGGGCACCAGATTTGAAACCCAAGAAGTGTGCTTGATTGGAAAAATGACACTGCCTTCAATCAGCTTGTTCAATTCAGTCTTCATTAGATGTTCTAACTTCGGATTTAGGGGCCTTTGCTTTTGTCTTACTGGTTTCACATTGGGTTCCAACTCAATGGTATGTTGATCTAACTCAGGGTTAAAACCCTTTAGATCTCCATATTCCCCAGTGAAGATGTCACTAAATTCTTGGAAAATCATGACAAAGGCTTGTTGTTCCTCCTTTGTACAGACTTTGCCAAGCTGAAGGAGCTTGTCTTTGAATATCTCAATTGGTTCGCAATGCTCTTGCTTCATTGTGATGTTGGATTTATCTCTTATAACTTGATCATTAGTGTTGAAGATGGATTCAAGGGTTACCATCCCCTTAGGCAGCTTGTTATACTTTAGTTGCATGATCTGATCACCATATTTCTAATCAAACTTACGCTGGTTTCCAATAGAAAACTCTACTTCCATTAGAAAGTGAATTATTTGCTCATCACTATCAAAAATATGCCAACTTACATTATTATCAAGTACTGATAATCTGACAACTACTTTCACATATTGTTGTACTTCCACATTATGGCTTTCAATTGGAATGTCAAACTGTGATCCTATAGTAGCAATTTTATCAGCTTCCTTATTTTGATTTCTTGGTACTGATTGCAGATTAAATGCATCAAATTCTTCAATTAAGTCCCAAACACGGTGTTTATATAATTTCACCAAATCATTTTTGGTTAAATTCAGATTTCTAACCTGATTTTCTATTAATTCAGAATCACCAAACACCTATAAGCATTTAATTTTCCTTTTTCTGGCCCATTCTAAACCATGTATCAATGCTTCGTACTCATAAACATTTTTAGAACAACTAAAGAAAATCTAAAAGTTGAGTAATACATGTCTCCTTCAGGTGATATGAGCATTTCTCCTCCACCAGCACCTACTTTACTCCTAGATCCATCAAAGTACAGCTCCAAAGCTAATCAATTTGTTGTTTTGGTTGTTTTCCCTCTTTGACCAGATTTGGAATAGTTAAATCGGGCTCCTGAATCATATAAATACCCAAACCTACTTCATCCATGAGATTGAAAGGATCAACCTCATGATTCTTGATTTCCCACTCATTTAAATTTATGTCAGGTATGCCCTCTATAGGTACAGTGGAGTCGGGGTGCATGGATTGATCCTCTTGATCATGGAAAGCCAAGTTTGCATTTATGGGATTTGCAACATAAGGCTCAATATGGTCTTTAGCCTGTGGTTCTGACTTAATTGTGACTCTAGTACCATATGTGGTTTTGAAGAACATGTGTGACCAGTCTGATGATAGATAACCACCTAATTTTGCAATGAAATCTCTAGACAGGCAAATGGAAAAATATGGTGGGAGATCAATAATATAAATGTCCTGTAAAATTTGAAAATTCGAACAAGCATGTAATGTAAGAGGCAAACTCTTAATAACTCCTACAGACTTAATTGTTGTGCCATCCAATTGAACTACCCCTTTCGACAATGGTTCATACTCAAGTCCTAACTTATCTACTAGCTTTTTAGGCATAATTGAGTTGCTTGCTCCTAAATCTATCATGAAATTATGCACTATAATATCACCAATCATCATACTAACATAAAAGGGCAGTGGTTTTACCTCTTGAGTTGGTTGATCCTTCTTGTGGTATGAATTGTTTGCAAGAACACTTACTTGGTTTTGAAGAGACCCATCAAAAATGGACATCTTAGCTAAAGCCTCTTGCAGGATTTATGTCTACCTAGGAAGATGCAAAGCATCTAACATGGTCATGGTGGCAGTGGCCTTTTTCATATGATCTACAATATTGAAAGCTGAGGAACTAACCATGTGTTGTATTTTCGGAAAAGAAACCTCCTTCTGCACTTGAATTGGCTGAGCTCTTAGCTATTCCTTAGCAAGTTCAGCATGTTTCTGCTGCTCTTTAGCAGGTTCAGGTTGTCCTCTTCGTAGAATGTGAACATCATGAGAAGAAGAGGGTTGAAGTTGCTCTTTTTGAGTTGTAGAAGCCTGATTTTTTTGTGGAACAGCTTGTTGCTTGTCCTTTTCTGCCTATTTTTTGTCAGGAGTAGCTTGTTGTCTTTGGCCAATTGCTCTTTTCTTGGACCTCGTATTTGCTGCAATAGAAGTGGTTGATTGATTTTGTCCTTGAATTTGATTTACTCTACAAAACTCATTCCCTTGCCAATTCATCATGGCAACATCTTCATTATTCCATTGTGTTTGATCAGCCTGATGATCATTATTTTCTTTGGTTGTATTTTTTGCAGTAGCATAACTGCTCTATACCATCAGGGCTTGATTAATTACTCCATTCATGCGCATGGCCTGATTGTGAGGTTGATTGCATGGATAACACCATACATAATCATACGCCAAGTTGTTCTGAATAGGTACAAGCTCTTTAGAAGATTTGGCAGCATTATGATTGTATGGTGGCCTAGCTATGTTTTTCTTGATTGTCTACCTAATAAGGTGGTCTGTTAGGCTGGAATGGTGCTTGATAAGGCCTAAAATTCTGACCTTGATGCCTCTCATGGCTCACTAAGTCATTGCTAACTGTCTAAAATAATTTTTCCATCTCTTGTTGAGTACCCCTAAGCTCTTAAAAATTTGATTGTGTTGGAAAAGCATTATTCTGAGCAACTGGTTGATAGCCTAAGGTTGGTTCAACTGGAAGTGGGGCAATAGGAGGTATATGAATGGGCATCAAGGGATGAATATCTGGAAAAATTGGTATAAGAGGCCTTGGTGAAATTTTACCAACCTGTATGAGGCTATTTTTTGCTCTAATAGAAATATCATATGTTGTTGGTAATGTTAATCCACCCATTGATTGTATCATTAGAGAAATATCGCTATTCAATGATCTAAGATAATACAAAAAAGCATGATCAGGATTCAGCCTTACCATTGGTGGAATTCTATTCCACATCTTTTGAAACCTGAAATTAAAGTTTGTCATTTGTTCTTGTGTCACTCTCTTTATAGTCATCATCTGCTCGACTAGAGATAAATGAGCGGACTTGTCAAAAAATTGTTTACTCAGCTTGTCTCCTAAATCATCCCATATTGTGACAATATTAACGGGTAAACCATGAAACCATTGAATTTCTTTGCCCTTGAATGATGTTGCTAATAGTCTTAATGCCACATTCTCTTGAGTCACATGATGAACTCCACACAGTGAAGCTATGTCTCTGATATGTTTTATTGGTGTAGTCTACTCTTCACCGATAAAAAAGGGAAGGCTTTTGATTGCAACAACTAGTATATCATCATGTTGAGCCAAATTCAATGGGATGCCCCCATTAAGTGGTACAAACACATGCACTTTGGCCATTGGAGTTTTTGGCATTCTGATATTCACAGCTTGCAAAATTGGTACAGGACGTATCGAAAACACTAGAACTGAGCATGTAGTAAAACTCAGTGAACCTCTTGAAGGCGAAACTGATATTCTAAAACTTGGTGAAGCTAAATGTGAACCTAGTTGCCTTGTTGATGGTATGTCTCTCCTTTGTGAAAATATTGATGATTTTGTTCTAAAAATAGGAGAAAATGATTTGTTTCTCGAATGTCTACCAAGTGTTATCTTAGTTGTCCTTCCTCTTCTTTTTGGTGAAGACAGTTGTAAATATTCAAACAGAGAAGAAATTTTTCTTGTCTAAACATTTCTCATAAGCTAATTGTGCTTGATTTGCTTCAATATTGAGAACAGATTTGCCAGGTATATGAAACTTTAACCTCTGAAAGGCTACAGAACTATTGTATATACCAGAATAGTAGCTTGAAATTGTTGAATTCTTTCTCTGAATTGTAATTCAGAAACCCACCGAGCATGCCAAAAATTGTTATCGCAAGGATTTTCACCTACATGCAAAGTTGTTAAACTCTTCAGTCGTGTGTAACAGTGGATTACTCACAGTTTGTGGGTTTCCTATTTGAAAGTAAACCTCTGGATTTGAGGTTGGCTTCCTATTTGATCTTCTTTTACTTCTCTGCACAAATAAGCTCGAACCCTTTGAATATTTTTCTATACTCATCATTTCAAGGAGGAAATCCCTAGATTATTATAATTCTTCAATGACCGCCACTCCATTTGATTTTCTTTATGCAAGGAAACTTCAGATGTGATCCTCTTTACTATGCAATGAAACTCTATCTATTGATCATTACTATATTTTGTTTATATTGGATTTCATTGTTGACCATAGTGTCTATAGGACTGTCACTTAAGAAATCTGAAGATTCATGTTTTTATTATATCATGACAATGATACAGTTCATAATCATCATTGCATTGTTTCATATCACTGAAACATGATCTTCTATCTTTTGGAATGGACTATCATAATACTGTAGCTTTTCCTCCATATTTTCCATTCACGGGCTCACAAAACCTGTCATTTATATTGCCTCATTACAATGAATCTGGCTCTACATGCTTAAATTGATTTTGCATTTTCTATTATACATGTGTATATGATTTTCATTATTTTCCCTCATGTCATTAGCAAAATAAAAGACATTGTTTGGTTGTATATAGTCAAGATGACGAATCCTTACTGAATGGAGAATGTTGTCATGGTTTGTTTGTTATTTTCAATATCTGAGGCATTAGATTACAAAACTTTTCAAAGTAATGTTACCTCCCCAAAAATAATAAACCATTGTCTTAGTTTTAAAGTTGCTTTTCATCCATTCAACCAATATGGAAGTCTTCCCTCATATCATCTAGGTGGTTGTGTCTACTAGTGAAATTTTCCTTATTTCCACAATCTTGATGTGCTAGAGCTCAATTTTTAGATTTCATTCAAGCATAAAGGCAATAAGAATGCTTGTAAATTATTTATTTTTGTTATCTTTATGTACTCTTGAATGCATAGTAGTGTTTATTGAATGAAACTCTTGAATGGCTTATTCTTTGTTCTGAGACTAACCTTGATTGTTTTCATGATCTGTAAATTGGTAATATGACCAATGTGATCCCAGCACTGTACCTTTTGGACATGTGTGTTCCTCTTTTGAATAAAGAGTGAATGAAGACCTTTTGTATCTGTTTCCACCATGGTGTGATGTGAAGGTTGCTACTTTGAGTTTATTTCATGATAGCAGTCTTATTTTGTGACTGTAATTGATATCGATGGCTCTCATGTGTAATTAGAGAGTGTCCTCTTGATATGTCAGGCTCAACCCTTGTGGGAGCCCATTTTTCTCCACATATCTGATGAAAACTAATCATGAATATAATGGACATGTTACTGCACAGTGAACAAACATGTTAACAAAATAACTGAAGCTGAAAGCTTCCATTGAACTTTATGCCTTTTTATCGTATGCCTTCCTGCCTAATTTAGTCTTTTAATGAATGCCCAATGGAATGTGTATTACATTTTTGTTGTTAATGTAGGCATGAGGTAGGATGTGATTCATCATTGCTCTAACACCCCCTTTTACAATCCTGCATATGTATTCGAAGCTCGAAGTTGTTGCAACCTAGAGACAGGACAATTGAAGACTTCAAATGTAATAACTATTCATCATTCCAAGCAATGATGAATCACCTTCTCTCTTATTCTTCTATTATCTTTAGTTGTGTTGTACACATTTTCTTTTCATATTAATTATTTGATTATAAAAATCAAATTAAGCTACTCCCATGGCTTGTGTGGGACCTTGGTCTGTACATTATGAATAAAGCATCAAACACTATGCAATCTTATGATTACTCTATTACAAGTAGTTGCATAATAATATTGAAAATTCAAAATGTAATCAGATTTATTTCAGCAATGAATACTTTAGAAAAAAATAATTATATCTTTTAATGATGAATGCAATTCAACTCAACTTGTTTTGAGTCGTAGCTAAAAATAGGTAACACCTAGTTTATTCCTTTACTAGGGACCTGGGAGACTTAGTTTACATGTTAAGTTTACTTACGATAAAATATTCCTTCTAGAATTCTTAGTTGTCTTATCTAGACTTTACAATTTTATAGGTAGTTATGAGTTATTTGTCTCATGTGACAGGATTAAGACACTTTTCATGATCTTGTCTTATCCTATCTCTCATCCTTGCCTTTATAAGAAAGGTATCTCTAGCATATTTTGTATTCTATTCTATTTCATAGCATATTGATCGTTGTATCATATTGCAATTCTTATTTAGTGGAATAAAATCTTCCATTGTTGCTTCTCTCTATCTCTTGTGGAGGTTATTTGGTGTTGCAGATTGAAGATCTAGGGTTGCTCACTCCAACATGGTATCAAAGCTTTTAATCTTGCAAGCCCCTTCCATTTTTTTATTAGAGATTTTTCATCAAGTTTTCTATTGTGTTTTGAGTTTCTTGTATGATTTTGCAAATTCCCTGTATGCTCTCTTGAGAATCAGAAAGGGTTTGCAAAGATTTTTTAATCCTATATTGCATGTATGCATTTTGGTGAGATCTGGTGATTGCAGCACTTTTGGCTATAGTGGTAGTATTTTGGGTTGTCCCATTGCATCCAAGAGGCTCGAGAAAGTCAGATTTGGCTTTTCTTTCATCAATTTGATCAACATTTGCAACTTTGGCAAACAAGGGTTTGGAGTTTAGATCTGGTGAACAAATTTTTACAAGAGCTTTTTTGGCAAAAAATAAACCTTATATTGTGTTTGGGTGGTTATTTGTGAGAATTTTTATATATAATTTTCCTATATTCATAAAAAGTTGAATTTGGGGCAAAAAAAATTAGTTGAAGGGTCGTATGGCCCCCCAACTGTGTAGGCATGGCGGAAAAAAAAAATTGATTAAAAAAATTTTGCATTATATTTTTTCATCAGTGGTATTTTATTGAAAATTTTCAAAAAAAAAATTTAAAAAATATGTATGTAAGTGCTTTACATTTAAACAGTTTTAAAAAAAAAAAATTGTCTTTTGTTATTAAGCCGCAGACTATAAAGTTTGTGGATTCTTTTGGTGGACCCCGCAGCCCCAAACCACCATGCGTAGTAGGTTGTAAACCACCAAAATAAAACCGGTAGGTCCAACTCAAACCGCTAGGAGGACGGTGAAGTCAGCAAACTGCCGATCTTCAACGATAACTGCCAGTGGTCAATGTTTTGATAACCGCTCCATGTGAATACAACAAATTGAAACCACTAGCGGTTTCCCTTAACTACCCATTTTTTTCTACACTGCGAGCCCATGGTCACCTGGAGGTCTAAGCGCTAGCCCTGGGAGCTTAAGTTTTGTGCCTGATTAGCATTAAATTTTGCATCTGGTTAGTGTTAAAAGTCCCTTTTCTAGGGCTTTTTACAAATTTTGTATAACTTTTTGCCACGACATCGGGTTTTTGCAAATGAGATATCGTCAGAAAGCTAGTTCGATGAGCTTTGTAGTGGTACAGGTTATTTTCCAAATTTTGACATGTTTTTCTAGTTTTTCAGCCCAAAGGTATAGCTCCATTTATTGCTTGTAATTGGCATAAATTTTGCATACAGAGTCAAAATTTGGTAAACATTTTTTTGAAATTTCTCATAAAATCACAATGAATATGTTTGTAACCTTCTTTTTCAGTTTTGGCAAGCTCTTTTTTTCTGAAAATTGTAAAAATTACCATGTGTTATAAACGATTGAATTGAACTTGTCACTTGTACAAATTACAAAATTTCTTCATTGTAATTTGTTCAGTGGGTTGCAAATTGAGTTTTAATACATTCTAGGGGTGAAAGGCACAATTTAAGTGACACATTTTCTTCTTTCTTTTGGTGTTCATGATGGATTTAAGGGAAAATGAACCACTGACTCCACACAATTATCATACATGGAAGCTAAAAATGACTCATTTGTTACAATCTAAGGGTCTATGGCCAATGTTAGATGTAGAACAACCTGAATTCACAAGGGATTATGAAAAATTTGTCCATAGATGTAAAAGGGATGGAGAAAAAGGGCTCATTGGGTTACATGTATCTGATAACTTGTTTCATATTTTAGAGTGTAAAACACCTAAGTTCGGGATAAACTTGAAGAATTGTATGGTAAAACAAATCAGTTCAGAGCCTTGCAACTTCGAGAAGATCTACAATCACTCTCTCCAAATGCATTTCCATCAATTTAGGATTTTCTTGCACAATTCAAGTTGGTTTTGTCACAGTTGAAAGGATGTGGGCATGATATATCTAGTGATGAATGTATCTTCTTCATTTTGTCTAAGTTAAAGGGCCATTATCAAAAAAAAAAATTATATTTTCTATTCAAATATGGATACCATGGGGAAAGATTACAAAATACCTTCATTTGAGTTGTTTTGTGAGCATCTTACTAGGGAGGAGGCCAAGTTGATTTAGTTAAATGCACTACCTAGTTCTAAGAATCATTCTCTAATGGCTCAATCATCCAAGGATAAAGGAAAGAACAAGAAGAATCCCAAGATAGACACATCTTCGAGTAGTGAGACTCCCTCCAAACTGAAACAGAAGAAAAATCAGAAGACCACTCCATCTCCTTCTTCTTCTACCTCTGGAGATTCTTCTTCCAAGTCCAAGAAAAATAAAGGAGATTCTTGTTCATTTTATGGAAAAATTTGGAATGATGCGGCTCATTTTTTTAAGATATTGGAAGCCTTGGAGGAAGCTATGAAGAAGCACAACATTTTAGTGTCTAAGCATTCTTCCATGGGAAAAAGGAAAGCTCTTTCAGCATGGTTCATTCATCTTCAAACTGTTAGATTCTTGATTCAGGTGCATCACATCACATGAACAATTCACTTGATATTATTGATTCCATTGTTCATACTTCTACTTCATAGATTTCAGTTGGGAACTCTTCTCAAATTCTAATTTTGGGGACAAGCTTTGTTTAGATGCTAGATGGGTGCATTGAGGATGTTCTTCTTGTTCTTTATATTTTAGCTAATCTACTTTCCATATATCATATTTTTCATTCTAGAGATGGGAATTCAGTTGATTTTACTCCACAAAATGTGACTATCAAACAGTTGCAGGATCTTGAGAAGGTTGTTGCTACAGGGATAGTTGATCATGAGAATAATTTGTATCGATTTGATGGCTTTGAGTCTTCATCGTGTTCATGTTTTTTTTCTCATGTTGATTCTATAAGAAATATTTGGCATGAAATATTTGGGCACTTGAACAATGCAAGTGCATAACTTAGTGGTTGGTCTTCCAAAGATCTCTTACACAAATGGTGTTTGTCAAGGTTTTGTTCTTGGAAAGCAACATCAAGATCTTTTTCCTATGATTCAAGCTACATGTGCAACCACACCCCTTGAGTTGGTCCATAGTGATCTCATGTCATTCCCTACTCCCTTCTTTTTCAAGGCCTAAGTATGTGCTCACATTCATTGATGATCTTTCCCGATGAACATGGGTCTATTTTTTGAAGCTCAAGAGTGAAGTTATTACCAACTTCAAGACCTTCAAAAAAAATTTGGAGAAGCAATCAGGTTTTTCTCTTCGATAGATACGCACAGACAATGGGGGGAGTATGTGAATCAGGAATTTTAGGATTTTTGCAGTGAGCATGGTATTCTTCATGAGCACACAGTTCCTTACACTCCTCAATAGAATGGTGGGATGAAGCTATCAATTGTGCCAACTATATTCGGAACCGTATTCCCCATAAGGTAGTGTAGAATATGACCCCTGATGAGGCTTGGTCTCATTGCAAGCCTAATGTATCCTTCTTCAGAGTGTTTCGTAGTGAGGCTTGGTAATTCATTTTGGATGGTCAACGTAAATCAATGGATAAGAAGAGTCAATGATACATCTTTCTTGGCTATTGTGAGGATGTGAAGTAATACAAATTGTTTGATCCTGACACACGAGAGGTTCATTTTTGATGTGATATTCAGTTTTCTAAGTCCTTCATCTAGACATACCCTCCTTCGACTTCTTCTTCATCACAACCTACTCAATCTTCTTTAGTTGATGATGTTTTTCCACTTGAGGAATATTTTGATGATGGTCTTGATCCGCCTCCTCCTCATTCACCCACTAGGCCAAGATGGGCTTGCATTACTCTTGAGGAGGCCAGTCCTCTTGTTAGTGATCCCACAAACACTCGTCACACTCATTCTCAGACTTCATGAATTACTCTCTTTAGTCATGTTGTTTTAGATGATCCTCTAAAGTTTTCAAATTCTTCAGGTATTTTAGAGTGGGATAGTGTTATGGCTTATTATTATTCTTCTTTGATGAAGAATCATGCTTGGGATCTTGTTCCTCTTCCTAAGGGAAGAAATTTGGTTCAGTGCAAGTGGGTGTATCATACCAAGTATGTAGCAGATGGTTCCATTGACAAGTACAAGGCTCATCTTATTGCAAAGGGGTTCTCTAAGGTTGAAGGAAATGACTATTCTGAGACCTTTGCTCCTATTACAAAGATGGATTTTTTTGTTTGCCTTGTCCTTGCTATATTTGTATCACAGGGATGGTCAGTGTATCAAATGGATGTGAAGAGTGATTTTTTGCATGGGGATCTTCATGAGGATATCTATATGGAGCAGCCACCAAGTTTTATGCAGGACTCTTCACTTGTTTTTAGGCTTTGACGTTCATTGTATGGTCTCAAATAGGCCCCTAAGGCTTGGTATGAGAAGATGGATAGTTTCTTTCTTACTTCCAACTACACTCATTACCATTCTGATCCCATGATTTATACTCAGAGACATGGAGAGGATATACTCATACTTGTGCTCTATGTGGATGATTTTATTCTCATGGGGAGTTCTACTTCTATGATTTATATTACACATCGAGCATTGATGGAACGATTTGATATGACCGACCTTGGTCTTTTGCATTACTTCCTTGTTCTTCAGGTTCATCAAAATTTTGAGGGGATATTCATTTTCTAGAAGAAGTATGCTCTTTATTTACTTCAGATATTTGGCATGGATTATTGCAATCTTTCTCCTACTCCATTCCTACTAGTTTCTCTACTCCTACAGTTGATCCTACCTTGTATCAACAATTGGTTGGTAGTCTTTTATACTTGACACATAGTCCTCCTGATATTTCCTTTGTGGTTGGACTTGTCTCTTGCTTCTCATAAGAACCTCATGAGATTCATTGGAAGGCCACCAAATGTATCTTGAGATACATTCAAGGTACTACTCATTTTAGCATTCATTATACATCAGGAGCTTCTCAGATAGTAGGCTTCACTAACTCAGATTGGGTTCGTGATGTCAATGATCGAAAGTCTACTTTTATCTTTTCCTTTTGCCTTGGTTATGGTCTAATTGGATGGTCATGCAAGAAGTGCACTACTATTGCATTATCATCGACAGAGGCTGAGTATCGAGGTACAATTTTGGCTAGTCGAGAGGTTATGTGGCTTTGTCAGTTGATGATTGAATTTGGATTCCCTTCCACTCAGCCTACTACTCTTTGGTGTGACAATCAGAGTTTCATTAATATCTCTCACAACCTAGTGGAGCATCACCGTACTAAGCATATTGAGATCCACATGCACTTAATCAGGAAGCTCATCTAAGATGGCATTCTTAGCTTGGATTATTTTCCTATAGATTAGCAAGTTGCATACATCTTCACTAAACCTTTGGAATCGCCTTGTTATTTTCATTTGCGATCGATGCTTGGGTTGAAGGAAGGTTTCCTTGAGGGGTCTTGAGGAGTCCTCCTTCCTTCTCTATTTTTTAGTTTTCTTTTCATTTTTTCTCTCTTTTGGAGAGGAGTTTTCTCCCGTAGGGTTTTTCTCCTTTTCTCTATTTATGAGATTTTTTTGTTTTGTACATGGGTACCTCATCAATCCTTGTTGTTGGGACCCATATTTTTCATTTTTTCATTGGTTTGTTCCTCCATAAGTTACACTTAAGGGGGGTGTTGGTACAAATAAGTCTTGTACCTAGCTTATTCATTTACTAGGGACTTAGGGGACTTAGTTCACATGTTATGTTTACTTAGGATAAAAGATTCCTTCTATAAGTCTTAGTTGTCTTATCTAGAATTTACACTTTCCTAGGTAGTTATGAGTTAGATGTCTCATGTGATAGGATTAAGAAACTTTTCATGATCTTGTCTTATCCTATCTCTCATCCTTTCCTTTATAAGCAAGGCATCTCTACCATATTTTGTATTGTATTCTATTGCATATAATATTGATCATTGTATCATATTGCAATTCTTGTTTGGTGGAATAACATCTTCAATTTTTGCTTCTCTCTATCTCTTATGGATGTTATTTGGTGTTGTAGATTGAAGATCTTGGGTTGCTCACTCCAATAGAGGGTTTAAGGGTTCAGGGTTTAGGTTTAAAGATTTTAGGATTTAAGGGATTATATTTTAAGGGTTGAGGGTTTAATGTATAGGATAGATAGGTGAGGGTTGAGGTTTGAGGGTTTAATGGTTTATGGTTGAGGTATTAGGGTCAGGTTTAGGGATAGGAATTAGGGTTCAGGATTGAGGGATTAGGGTTGAGGGTTGAGGATTTAAGGGTTGATGGTTTAAGGGAATAGGGTTTAAGGGTTGAGGGTTTAAAGGATTATGGATTAAGGTTTAAGGGTTTAATGGTTGATAGATTAGGCTATAAAGGTATAGGGTTGAGGTTTTAGGGTTTAGAGTATAATGTATAAGATAGAGGGTTTAAGGGTTTAGGGTTGAGGGATTACGGGTTTAAGGGTTGAGGGGTGATGGATTAAGGGTTTAAGGTATAGGTTTTAGGGATTAGGTTTTAGGTTCTAGGGTTTAATGTATAGGGTAGTGCTTAGGGTTTAAGGGTTGAGGGTATAAGGGTTTAAAGGTTGAGGTTTGATGGATTAATAATTTAAGGGTTGAGGGTCGATGGATTAAGGGTTTAATATATAGGGTCGAGGGATTAGGGTTGAGGGTTAATGTATAGGATAAAGGGTTTAGGGTTTAAGGGTTGAGGGTTTAAGGGTTTAAGGGTTGCGAGTTGATGGATTAAGGGATTAAATGGAACCTCCAAAAAAAAAATTGTTCCATCTCAAATCTTGTCATATTTTTAATATTGGGTTGGTATCTAAGGGATTAGGGTTTTGCTTGTCATCATTGTTGAAGGGTTATTGTATTAACTTGTAATCCATCCTTAAGAAACCCTTGGCTCTGAACGCTAGCAATGTTCTATTTTTTTGTTGACTTCCTATTATCCATTGTCAATCACATTAAAACATCTTATGCCATTCACCATTGTAGGGTAACCGGTTCCCCACGCTTAGGTCTGAGATTCTTTTATTTTATAATGTTAAGTAAAGGGCCTTTTTGGCCTTTAGATCCTTTTCATTTCACGACTTAGAAGATTTTGAGACCTTTTCTCATGTCATCCTAGAGGGTCCCTTTCATTTGAACAACTTATGAGCACATGCTTGAAAGTTTTCACTTAAGTTTTGTCGACCATTCTCTCTTTATCATGTATCGTGAATTGCTTCTAGAGTGTATGTTTTGAACTGGCGATAGGAAATGAGTGATATTTCCTTTTATCACTCATCGCAAATAGCTTTTGGAGCTCCTAATCTCAATGAGCGATGAGTGATGCTCTTTGTTTCTCCTTGTATCATTGATTTATTACTTATTGCTAATGGATTTTGAGCTTTAAATGTGTAATAGTGAAAAGCGATGGCCTCTGGTCTTATGTTCTCTACATCGCTCATCACGAATGATTTTGAAAAGGTAAATTTTAAATAGCGATGAGCAATATGATGGATCTCTCGGGATTTGTGTATCATGGATATAATTTAAATGATAATTTGTACATTAGCGATACGCGATATGAGTACTCAATGTCATCGTGGGTATCTCTCATCGCTAATTGCTTGAAAAATATATGAGGAGGATTAGTGATTAGTGATGGCCTGGTGCTTTTGTATTTTCTTGCATCACTCATCACAGATGCATTCCAAGGTGTAAGTTCTGAAAGAGTGATGAGTGATGGCATTCTCTATTCAAGTTTCTTTCGCTAATTTGAATAGATCTTATGTGTGATGTCTTATGTATCACTAATTCTCATGTAGGTGTACCTATCTTAACCTGGCATTTTTTTTGTATCTCCCATCGCTAATAGGATCCAAAGTGTGAAGTTACATTAGCAATGTGTGATGGGAAGAGTAGAGTGATCGAAGATGGTTCATTGATCCGAGGGTTAAAATTTCATCGTTGTTGATGGAGCTGATGAAGGAAGACACATTTCAGTGATAAGTGATAACCATTGAATGAAAGGGAAATCTGGTAGAATCCTAAGTACATCGTATAAAGAAAGAAAGAAAGTTGTGAGGTGAGTTTAGAACCATTGATGTGGTTTTAAAACAAGATCAACGGCCAGGGAGTGAACGTGAATGGCTAGATATTAGTTCACTCACATGAACTTACTATCACACATTAATGGTAGCATGCTCATCTCTTGGCCATAAAAGAAGGTAGATACCTGGTTAATTGAGAATTTGGTGTTGCTTAGAAGCGGAAAAAGAGTACCAAAAGTCAAAGAGGTTGTGTGGGAAACTCCAGTAAACTAATATAGCATCAAGTGCATAAATTATTCACCCAAGTAAGAAAATTATATATCTCCTCCTAGCCAAAATATAGAAGTGAAATATTTTAGAAATTTGATAGGGAATTGGGAAGATTATTTGCTTGTTCATTAGTGGTAGCTTCAATTTGGTGATAAGTGTTGGGTCAAAATTTGGGGAAATAATTCTGCTCTACAAGTAGTGTTGTGTGTTTTCATACTTGGGAGGGTCTTTTCGATTGCAAGAAATCATAAACCCTAGTTCTTTTTAATTTCAAACATGAGTGAACCAGAGCCCAATGAATCTAGTATTAGACTAGAGAGGAAACCAAAAAAAAAGGGTTAAACGACTTAAAACTCAGGATGTTTCATCTGAGGTTAAGCCAAAATCATTTACAGTAGCTAACCCTACACCAAGTATTCCTGCAACGTCTACTAGGTCTAGAAGTGCAAAGAAGGAAATAGAAAGGGTCATGTGAGAGGCCTCTGGAGATATAAAAGGAGGGTCATTAATTGGAAAGATACCTACAGGTCAATTTTTCATGACCACCAGGTTGATTGATAGTGCTGGTGAAATTGGCAAAAAGCCCCAGCCTCAGAGCGGGTGGAAACTATATCGATATGCTTTTAACAAGCAGTATTCTAATAATCCTACATGTTACTTATATGGGTTGAACCTTGGAAAGCTAGTGGTACCAAACATGTTTGTAGAAGTGGATTTGATGATGGAACTGGCTAGGCACTATCATCCCATTGATAAAACAATCAGGAATGAAAATGGTGATGTGATCCTAGAAGTAACAAAGGATAAGATTGTTGAGGTATTTGGGTTAGACCCCAATTGTACTATGAATTTTAGTTATGTCGAGCTATATTCTAAATATGAGCATAAGAGATTTGTATACAGAGATAAACTGCTCATTCGACAAAGACAGAGCAAGAATAAATTTCTTCCTAAGGATGTTGAGCCTTTTGAGTGTGAGGATTTTGTGGATTATTTCAAGAACACTTATTACTACCTGAATCAAGTGTTGGCCTAGAATTTTGGGATAAGGATAGCCCCTGACTTATTGATTATGGTCATGCATATACAGGTTCATAATCAAAACACAAGTTATGATTATATCAATTATGTTGCTAAACAAATGCATGAGCATTTCCTCAATCTAAAGAAGGAGGTTCTCTCTTTATATTTCCCTTATTATTTTGTGCTAATGCATATGCTCTTATTTGAAGGTGATTATGGTTGGAAAAGGAAGTTGAAATTGAGATTAAGAGATAATGAAAATAATGTTTTTCTAGTACAAATGTGGACACACATTTGGGATTAGGATTGTTCCCATTTTGATTATATATCATGTTTGCTAATATCATAAGGTATGGTATCCTAGAAGTGTTGAGTGTAGAACCTACTCATAGGATTTCTCCAGCAATCAGAAGTATCATGCACCCAAAAGATATACCAGGATCTAAAGTAACACATAATTGGGCAGATTGGTTTCTGCATTCAAAATATACTTTGATCAGAGCCTATGGAGTTAAGGTGGCACCACATTGTTTACCCCTATATTTCTCCAATAGATTGGCCTTTATGGAGCTCATGTGGTAGATTGATGTTATGGATTATGAGATGTTTAGGAAACCCGAGAAAGGTATTGTGGTGAATCCCCAATGCACTTTTTCTTACTTCAAAGTTATTGCCCTTGAGGGGTATGAAAATTTTGGAATCATGGTGAATAACCTCATAATTCCTTTTAGTGAGGTTAGGATTTTTGATCTAGAGGGATTTGTGGGTGGAAGATGGAGAGATAAAAACTTATCAGTGATACGTCATGAGTTCTTATACACAAATGATGTGTTAAGGAATTTGACAAGTGATGAGGTTGTCATAACTAGAAAGAGGGAATGGACATACATAATGGATATTGAAGAAATAATCATAAGGAGGAATGCTTTTTATGTAAGTTAGTATGATGTAATTTTTGATCCTTTTGAAAGAGCTTTCACTAAGATAAAGGATTATCAAAGTGATGATTTTAAGGTAAAAGTGAAGGAGGTTGATGATAAAGCATAGGCTCTCCTAGAACAACAACCACAATCTATGGATATCCCTGAGTAGCCTATAGATGTCTAAGAAGTTAGGGAGGAACAAATGGTAGAACATGTGCCAGGAAATGAAGAGGTAGAGAAGAAATTCCCTACTCCTAATATTGAGGAAACCCTTAGTTCATATGTTCCCCCTGATAGAATTGTCAAATGGCGGTATGATAAGGAAAGTGATGATGATCCTAGGATCAAGGAATGTGATGAATTCCTTGCACATGATGAATTTGTGCAATCCAAGGAATTTCAGGAATTTATGATTTAACAGTGGAGTAGAGAGATAAGGGAAATACTTGAACTAGCTCGGGCTAGTGTTGAACCTTCTCATTAGTAAGAAGTTGAGAGAGTAGAGGAAGAAAATATCAAGGCTGAAATTGCATCTATTACTCCCACTGAGGCTAGGAAAATTGTCTCAAATAGTGGAATTGTGTTGTTACCAGGATGCACTATCACCTCTGCTATAGCATATGATGTAGTGAGAAGACACCCTCGGGCTTCAATATCTTAACAGTAGTTTGAGGATAAGGTCTTTAGATCTGGATATAGTCCAAAGTTGCATACTATTGCAATTTGGTCTATGGCGCCCAATACTTGAAAAAATGAGCTTGCTAGGCCAATTGAAGAGGTTATTGGTTCCTTGGTGGTCAAAAGAGAAACAAATATAACTCATGTCCAAGTAGCTAAATTGACTTCTCATGTTGCAATGCTTAGTGTGGACACTACACAGGTCTCTCAAAAAAAGTATGATTCTTTAGTGAAGGAATACAATAAGGCCTTGGATGAGATAAATAAGATGAGGGCCACTGTTCAGGCTACTCAGTCAATAAGGACAATATCCCTGCCATCCTCTTCTTCCTCAGACTTTTCTACATAGGATAGGGAAACCTTAGCCTTGAGAATTGAAGATTTGAATGATCAGTTGAATATTGAAATTGAAAATGTCAAGAAGGCTAAGTTTGAAATTGTTAAGGTGGCCAATGAGATCTTCCAGGATGTGTCAAAGCATAGGGTGACCAAGTTGGTCAACAAAGCTAATGATGTTTGGGCTACTTATAAGAATATTCATGAAGCAAACACAAAGTGTATTTAGGTACAAGAGGCTTTCAATATTAAATGGAGTAACTAGAGTACTAGGGTGGGTGCTTTAAGATAAATGATGCCCAAAATGAAGGAGGATACTATTGATGGTGAAAATGACACAAACAACGTTAAAACAGAATATTTCTACTCTATTTCCTGAAAAAGAAAGAAAACATATAGTAGCCTAACTCCCAAGGTCCTGGTAGTTGGTTCTCAACTATCTGGTGTCACTCAATCGGTTCATGCAACTTTAATGTTCAAGGGGCCTGTGTTGGTAACAAAGAATGCAAGTAATAACTCATTCTTATCGAACTGTTTTAGTAAATCAAAGAGGTTTCAAACAAAAGAAAAAGATAGATCAAAGGGTAAACCAGTAAACATGAACAAAACTCATCTAACATCCAAACATATATCTTCAACAATGAATGTTTTCCAATCAGATCAAGAAAACCAAAGCATGATACAATTGACAGAATAATATATACCATTGTATGCATCTAAGGTGCTTATTTTAATTCGCCTATCACAACTACTTCAAAGTTTTTTTTTTTTAAAAGAACACACATTCATTCATTGCCAAGATCATAGATCAATAGACTTCAACAAATTTAATCCAATGATAATCTAACAAGATAATATTTAAATCCGGTTTCTTCTAAGGAATTTCATCACATAAGAAACAATCATGCTTCAGCCCAATCACTTACATACATATATATTATAACTTATCAACCTTATCAAGTAAAATTCAATTCTAACACCATATTGTGTAAACCTGTAATTTTATTTAACTGTAAAGTATCAAGTAACAATGTATCTCTATAATCACTACAAAATCCTATCTCCTAATATCAGGTAAGCCAATTCTATTCTCTATTAGCCGACCTTTTACAATATGATACCCATAGGGTATTTATAGATATACAAAATTCGAACTAAACTTCTATTTAAAGTCATCCACCCTTTCACAGTTTTACAATTATCCTTGGAAACTCAGCTGAACTAGAAGAAAAGAGAATAGAAGAGAAAAATGTCATGTGCTTCAAGAACTGCCAGTGTTGCATGCAACATGCAAAGAAGAAGAAAGTCATGCATGCAAGAGATTTACACATGTGAAGCTGGATTTGCAATAAACTCATCATAACTGGCAAAGACTTGATGTAATACATCTAATTTTGGCCCATCAACTTAGTTGTCTTCAAATTTAATTCGCTCTAATTCTACTGTAGCAAACTCCCTCGTATTCTTCATCTTTGTCAACTCTCTTTTAGCAGCCTTTATCTCTTCCTTGATATCCATCAACCGATCTATCATCAAATCTTCACCATCATCTCCTTTTTGCATGAGTCCTTTAAACCTTTCACCCCATTTCTCTTTTATCTGGCTCAAAGGCAGGCCTTCCTTTGTTAATATATTAACATCTACTATGATAGCAATGAGAGCCTCCAACTCCTCAAACTGTTCAGTTAGATTATTAACAACATCTTGGACCTCATTCCTATGCTTACACAAGAAATTTGTTCTGAATCAGAGTATACGAGAGGTCTTTTCCACAAAATCTTTATTATCCTCCTCAAGTATTGATTTTTCAAGAAGAGTAGTCAAAGGCAGTGTACTAACCTTCTCCAATTTCTAACTATACTCTTTATATTCCTCCTCCTATTTCTCTGATGCTTCAATATATTGATGCATTTCTCTTATCAACTCTTCTGCCCCTTTGTAAACCTCAAAACCCTAAACCAAAACTTCACCTACTTCTTGATTAATCATGTCAACCCATCTATCTAACATATCCACTTTGCCTCTTACCTGCACCAAATCATCTACCTCCTTTTTGCTTAACAAAATTGGAGTCTCAATAGTCGCTACCTGTTGTGATCTCGGAGAAGAGACACTTTTCAAAAAGGAATGTAATTGATCCAACTGAGCCTTAAGCTCATCTTTCTTCTATTTATCCTTTAACATCCTTGACTTGGTTGTTGAAGCTACCACATCAATTAGATTCATCTGCTGATTCCTGGTAGGCCTTCCCAAGTTGACAGTACTTAATTGATAATTTGTTAACTACATGTCTCCTACCTCATTTTCTATCATTGGTATAGCACACTCAGCAACAATTTCTCCCTTGTCCATGAGTCTAGTGGAGTGTAGGATCTTGGCCTTCTTTTTAGGCCTCTTTTGTTCAATCTCCTTCTTCATATCCTCCCAATTGAGAGGTTGTGAAGGTGAAACTGTCCTTTTCTGTAGGTCCAATTTTAACCAAGTGGGAGCACTTGGAGCAGTAGTCATCACAGTGGAATAAGAAGCAATATTAGTAGTAGAAGGTGGCTACACATTTACCTGGGATTGAGAATCAACCCTTGGTTCCCCTTGTTGTTTTTGCACCACATGTATCTGCACAAGCTTTTCAGCCTCTTCCCTATCTTTTTGTTCATGTATCTTCTTATCTTCTTCTTCCTTCTTCAACCTCTCTTCCTCCAATCGATCTCTCTCCACTTTTTCCCTTTCCAATCTTTCCTTTTCTAATCTATCCTTCTTTATTCTTTCCTTTTCTAGTTTTTCCTTATCCAATTTTTCTTTCTCTAGAGCTTTTTTTTCCAATTTTTCCTTCTCTAAAGCCTCTAGTCTTTCTTTCCCTAGTCTTTCTTTCTCTAGTCTTTCTGCCTCTAAAGCCTTAAGCTTTTCTGCCTTTGCTTCTTCTTCTTTTTGGCGAGCTTCCTCAACAAGTTTTAACTTGGCCTCCAAGACTTCTTTCTCTCTCTGGTGTCTTGTCTTCTCTTCCTCAAGGTCATGAATCTTTTGTATCAGTTCTAACTTATCATTTTCTTCTTTAACCTTAAGTTCATGTTCTTGTTGCCTTTTATGTCTCTCTACTTCATCAGCTCTTGACTTTGCTTCAATTTATTGTTGTTGTAGTATGGAATCAGTTTCGGCATCCATTAACTTTTGATTTTCTATTTCCTTAGCTTTTGCCTCAGCATCCTTTCTAACTTCTTCAAACAATGCCCATTGCTCCTCTTGTGTCATTACCTATTTAGCATCCTCCTCTAGAGGCATATTCTCATGCACATCCTTCTCTGACGCAGTCTCATCTAAATCTGTTCCAACATCATCAATTTCCCTCTCCACTTCTTTTCCCTTTGTAGTTTCAGCCATACTATGAAGAGACCCCTTTTGAACTTCTTCACTCCACTGCTTTGCAAGTGGGACTTGTGTGGAAGATTCACCTAATGTAGGTGTTGAAACAACCAATCCAATTTGAGCATCTCCTTCTTGTGTTTCTGCTTTATCACCTGTTGGTTCAAGCTCCACTTCTTCAATGTCTGGGGGAAAGAACTCCAAAGGCTCTTTGGGAGGTGTCTTTCTTTTGAGTATTTTATACCCTTTCCCCTTTTTAGGAGCTGGTCCTTGAGGAGCTTTGGTTCTTGACATCAACCAGTGAACACTTCTATCCAAGACTGCTCTTCCTATCTGCTTTATGTCAATAGTTTCTTCACTTTCCCAATCAATCGGATCCGGGCTCTTAGTTCCTATGTTCAAAGCCTCATAAGATGGATCCAGTACAACTCCATCATCCACCAATGTGTCAAGAATGTCATTTTTAACTCCAAATTCTGACATGAGTGCAATAGGTAATCTTTCATAACTCTTTTTCCTCAAATCATACTCATCTTGTTGGTCACTCCAGAAATCTTCTAATAAACTAAAATGCTTGTCAAACAAAGAAGGTAGCAAGGCATTCATCTTCCCCTTTGGGTCAAAATACTTACAAGTTGTGTATAAGCCTAGCTTTAATTGTATAAACTCACTACAAATCACCTTTGCTCCTACCAAATGCTGACAGCTATGCTCACCCAACTTCATGGGAAACTTGTGACATCCTGTCTTATGTTTTAAACCAAATTGAGCATTAAATCCAAGAGCCTGATATACAAACTCCATCAACACTATCCTATTATTGCAACACCTTGGAAGAAAATGGATGGCCTTCAAAACCAGCTATCCTAAAATATGTAAACTTGGGGTATTGAATGTACCAACATCCCCATTCAGAAATAAATGCCATGGCCTCTTGACTCAGCCTATACCTGCATCTCCATTTAATTGGTTAATGACTACATATATGAATGCATCATTAACTCTTCTGAACTGAGTCTCAACAACTTGAAGAGACAGTTGGTCATAATTCTCCCACACCTTCTTTTATCCATCCAAGACTCCCATTATCCCTACTTTGTTTAAACCTGGGAAGATACCCGACCTTGTTGCTACATACACAATGTAAGAAGTCATAAAGAAGCACTTAGTCTCCCTGATGCTGGACAATTGATCATGAATAGCATTTGATACAATCATCGACCAATCAAACTAATGAGTGCCATGTAAAATTGTCTAGATAAAAGGAAACATCCACTCCTTGAAGCGAAATGTATCTCTCTTCCCAAAAACCCTCGACAGCATCATTATTAAATCTGATACCTCTTTGTAGAAATCTGCCCTCTTTGGCTAATCTGCAAGCTTGGCTAACGATTTCTTCTCTGTTTTCAACCACTTTTTGTTTAAATGAGATTTATTGGATTCTTTATACTTCCTATATTTCTCCAAAGCCTCAACCTCATCCAACTACACCAAGTTCTTAGGATCTGGGACATTAAATATACTTTGCAATGCTTGAGGAGTGAGATCAATAATTACATTGTTTTGTGAATCCATGCATTGTCTGGTAGCAGGATTGGAGGCACTGGTTGTTGTCAAGATTAACTCTAGGCACTGGATTGATAAAGGAAATATAGTGATATGGGCCAATCCGGAATCAACAATTCTTTGTGTCTTTCCTATTACACCTTCCCATTCCGCAAAGGTTTCTGCATATAGCTCCTCAAAATTGTACTAGCCCAAATTGGTATCGATGATGTCTGACCAATCGGATTTTACTTTGCTCTTTTTCACAGTAGGACTCCTGTGATTATACCTCAAGGTATAAGGCAATTTTTCTGGCTTGATCTTCTTTGGTTTAGGTACTACCTTTGATGTTCCTACAAGCCGGTTTCTTTGAGAAACTTCTCCTGATGTTCCTAAAATCCTCTTAGCTTTCCTGCAATAAAATATCTAGTTAGATCCTCTAGATAAACATCTCAAAATGTGTCCTTAAAATCATACCTTTCAAATATGCATCGGAGGCAGAACTGGAATGGTAACTCTACTAACAAGAAGCGGGCTCAGAGTCAGAAATGAAATAGTGATCGAAACCAGAACCGGAATGGAAACTGATTCGGTTTCCTTCAGATTTTTTGTTTTATATTATGTTTCAGTTTCGCTTCCACTTCTAACAAGGTTAACTCTTTTTGAAGTAAAGCTTCTTACTACAAGCAGATTCGGAGACGAGATGGAAAATGGAATTGACACTAAACATTAAAACACATCCCAAAACTCCTAAATCAATCCCGATCCCGCTTCCGTCTATGTTGACCATGACATCATCAATAATTTTATCAATTTAACGCATAACTTCATGATAAAAGACTAAGGTCATATTAAATGAAACGAGGCTCAAAATATATCATGAAAAGACTATACCCATATGACCGTGGGGATGACTGTATTTTAGGGCATCATACTTAATCAATTTTAAATGTGATCACAAAATGCCTAAAACCCTAACCTAGAAAACGCGATATAAAACTAGGGCACAAATTCAACCCTTCCTAATTTATCCAAACGAATGCGCAAATGAAAATCCCAAATAAAACTAGATTCTACCAACCCTAACTCACTATAAAAACCTAGATTTACTCTTTCTCACTGTGAAAACCCTAGTTAAACCTACAGATTTAAAACCTAACATAGCACGACACGGTCATGACAAAACGTGAAAGTGACCGCGCCCTAACCCACTATAAAACCAAGAACGCCAGCATAAAATAAAATCAAGAATAGAAAATAAAGAAAGAAAAACAAACACACCCTCTTGCTGAGACGAAAAACTTGCCAAAAGATCTAAATTAATCAACACGAAAGAAAATAACTAAAAGAAACAAGAATAGGAACCCTACCTCGAACGCAAAAACCTGGCCAAACCTTTTGAATTGATTTGCAAGCAATTATCTCCTCCTTCTTCAATCAATTTACTCAAATAGACTTCACAGCTGCTTTATTTTCACTCTTTGATTTTTTAACAATGATAATAATAATGTGTTTAATCCTTAATGAAGGTAGAATTAGAGTTTCTACCTATGCATGGTAGCTGTCATTAATGCATTAAATGCAGTTACGCGGAGTCAAAACTAGAGAAGAACAAACACTTCACTACAGTGCGACTTCCGTCAAAAAGTCAACGACCAAGAAATGGTGGGAGCGGAATCAAAGTGAGAACTGATTCGAAAACTTAAAGAATTTCCCAACTTCATTCCCATTCTGGTTTCGGGTCCACCAACAAAGGACAAAACGAAACCAAACACAAAAAGTAAAATAAAAGACCAACATAATAAAACAAAATACAAGGACTTAGACTAAAACAAAAAGTGGAAAAAGCAAAGGCAGAGACGAAATGGATTTTGATTTTGCAATTTCCAATAAACACCAACTTAACACCCACTCCGGTTCCGGCTTCGATAAAGGAAAAAAACAACAAAAGGGTAAAAAAAAGACTGTCGGGATGGGAATCGGAATGAGTTTTGAAAGAAGTTTCAGAACTCGATTTGGTTTCGGCTCCGATTCCGACAAACTAAACCAAAATAAAACAAAGTATTGGAAACAAAGGACTCCAAACTTTGTTTGAAAAACAACCAAGGATAAAAACACAAAAAGGGAGACCCATTTTGACCAAGGCAAAAGATGGGGTGGTTATGCAAGGCATAATAGATCCCGAGGCACCCACTAACATCCCTGAGATTTTACAAAATATTAATTTAATTAATGAAATAACCACATTTCTTGGAAAGCTATGTATGCAGCTCCAAAATAAGCTAAAAATATTCAATGATGTGGTGAAGTGTGGTATGCTTTCAATATTTGATCACAAAGGTGAGTTATATCAATTTGAAAAATGGAGAGAGGAATTGGGAGATCTTCTCACATCAACTAAAATTCCTTTGATTGTGGTTGAATATACTTTGTTGAATCCACATATTAATCTGCTGATAGAGATTGAAACAGGAATGGATACTTTTTTCAAAGAAGCCAGAGCATTAATTGATGCTAGGTATACTCAACACAATGAAAAGGTACATATTTTGTTGGATGTGAAGTAGCCCATTGAGGAGGAGTATACTACTTGGATGGAAAAATATACTGAGTAAGTTTGCAAGGGGATGATATTTGATGTGATGAATAATAGATAAGGGGAATAAAACAATACATAGCCTGAAAATAGTGTAGATTGGGATTTTGATAAAGTATTGCAAAATATTGTTTTCCCCTCAACATGAAGATTGGTGGCACAAGTTTTGATATGAATTAGTCAACTTTGTTTATTTTTCTGCTTTCCTTGCTTTGTAATTTATGTTGATTGGTTTTCCCTTGGGGAAAAAATTTAGAGCATGTGGTGAATATTTTGAAATTGTTACAATGAAAAAATGATGCCTTTTGAGGTGGGACCTAATTTCTACAATGATTAGGGTTAATTTTGCCTCATGTTTATTCTCATCACCTGAGGGCTCGATTCTAACTAAAAAAGGAATATTTGTTACAGCAATCCAATGAGAATTTGATAGGTGTGCTTCTTGGCTTGAGGCTTTTTTTCTCTTTCATCTCTATAAGAAAGAAGTAGTGGTTGGTTGAAAATTGAGTTACACATAAAGTTGTAATAGCAATACATAGCATGTTCTGTATTTGTCTTAAGTTCAGAGTTTATTGTCATGTATGTAATTTTGATAACAGTATAGCAAATACAATACAGAGTAATACCAATTTCATGGCTATTAATCTCTCCTTGTGCTCATTTTATAAGTTATGAATGAAACTAATAAAGGTTTTTTTTCTTGTCTATGTTGTTTCTCAATAGATTTTTAATTTCATTCCTACTTATTAGTTCAATAAATTAATATAGGTGCTCAGGTGAGATTAATAACTTGTAATAATTGGGTGCTAGGATAGTTATAAGCAGTAATAATCATGAATTTCATAAAGGAATGTTGTAATGTAGAGTTTCTTAGAACTGTATGTGCTATTTTTTAAGTTTTTATTGAGTTACATAAGTTGATATTGACTTCGTATTTGGATAAGGGCACTAGTTCGTGCAAAGTGTTCATAGTTTTGTTTTTTGGTTGATTCAATAGCTAATCACTCTAAATTTACATACCTTCAAATGGATACCATTGTAGTTTTGAATTGAATTATGTCTTCTCATGCTCCTAATATAAGACATTAATAAATGAGTTGCCAACATATTTGATGTATTATGTTATTAAGTGATTTTATGAGAAGCATATGTTATTGGCAATGTGTTCGAGTGTAGTCATGTGAATTCCTAGGTTTACATTGTGGGATTACCCTCCCGGGTCTAACAAAGCCCAAAGCGTAGGAGTAAGAGTCTTGCAGCTTTTACTCATTCGTTGGCCAATCCTCAACCTTGCTAATAACTGAGTTTTGGAAAATTCATAGGTAAGGAATGAGATTAAGTTTGGTTCTAACAATATAACCAATAGGCTTAAGGTATAGGTTAAAGGGATTAGGGTAGAGGTTTTAATGTATAGGATAGAGAGTTTACAGGATTAGGAATTAGGTATTAAGGGTTGAGGGATTAGGCTTTAAGGGTATAGAATTGAGGTTATAGGGTTGAGGGTTGAGTGATTAATGGTTTAAGGGTTTAGTGTTGAGTGATTAAGGGTTTAAGGGTTGAGGGTTGATGGATTAAGGGTTTAAGGTATAGGGTCAAGGTATTAGTATTGAGGGTTTAGTGTATAGGATAGCAGGTTTAGGGTTTAAGGGTTGAAGGTTTAAGGGTTTAAGGGTTGAGGGTTGATGGATTAAGGGTTTAAGGTATAGGGTTGATGGTTTAATGTATAGGGTAGAGGGTTTAATGGATTAGGGTTCAAGGGTTGATGGATTAGTCTTTAAGGGTATAGGGTTGAGGGATTAGGGTTGAGGGTATAATGCATAGGTTAGAGGGTTTAAGGGTTGAGTGTTGAGTGATTAAGGGTTTAAGGGTTGAGGGTTGAGGGTTGATGGATTAAGGGTTTAAGGTATAGAGTTGATGGATTAGGGTTGAGGGTTTTATGTATAGGATAGAGGGTTTAAGGTATTATGGATTATGGGTTGAGGGTTGAGGGTTTAAGTGTTGAGGTACTAGGCTTTAAGGGTATAGAGTTTAAGGATTAGGGTTGAGGGTATAATGTATAGGTTAGAGGGTTTAAGGATTGAGGGTTGAGTGATTAAGGGTTTAAGGGTTGAGGGTTGATGGATTAAGGGTTTAACATATAGGGTCGAGGGATTAGGGTTGAGGGTTTAATGTATAAGATAGAGAGTTTAGGGTTCAAGGGTTGAGCGTTGATGGATTAAGGGTTTAAGGTATAGGTTTGAGGGATTATGTTTGAGGGTTTAATATATCGGGTAGAGAGTTTAAGGGATTAGGGTTTAAGGGTTGAGGGTATAGGGTTGAGGGATTAGGGATTAGGGTTGAGGGTATAATGTATAGGGTGGAGGGTTTAAGGGTTGAGGGTTGAGTAATTAATGGTTTAAGGGTTGAGGGTTGATAGATTAAGGATTTAAGGTATAGGGTTGAGGGATTAGGGTTGAGGTTTTAATATATAGGATACAGGGTTTAGGGTTTAAGGGTTGAGGGTTGATGGATTAAGGATTTAAGGGTTTAAGGTATAGGGTCAAGGGATTAGGGTTGAGGATTTAATGTATAGGATAGAAGGTTTAGGGTTTAAGGGTTGAGGGATTAAGGGTTGATATTTTAAGGGTTGAGGGTTGATGGATTAATGGTTTAAGGTATAGGTTCGAGGGATTAGGGTTGAGGGTATAATGTATAGGGTAGAGGGGGGTTGAAGTTTGAGTGACTAAGGGATTGAGGGTTGTGGTTTTATGGATTAAGGGTTTAAGGTACATAAGGTCGAGGTATTAGGGTCTAGGTTTAATGTATAGGATAGAGAGTTTACGGTTTAAGGGTTGAGGGTTTATGGATTAAGGGTTTAAGGTATAGGGTTGAGGATTTAATGTATAAAGTAGAGGTTTTTGGGTTTAAGGATTGAGGGTTGATGGATTAAGGGTTTAAGGTATAGGGTCAAGGGATTAGGGTTGAATTTATATGGTAGAGGGTTTAAAGTATTAGGGATTTAGGGTTGAGGTTTTAATGGTTGATGGATTAGGCTTTAAGGGTATAGGGTTCAAGGCTCAAGGTTCAGGGTTCAGGGTTTAGGGTTGAGGGTTTAAGGGTTTAAGGGTTTAAGGGTTGAGGTTTTAAGGGCTGAGGGATGAGGGTATAGGGATAGGGATTAGGGTTGGGGTATGATAGTTTAGGGATAACGATTAGGGCTGAGGGTTGAGCGATTAGGATTTAATGATATAGGGGTTAGGGATTAGGGTTTAAGGTATAGGGTTGAGGATTGAGGGTTGAGGATTTAAGGGATTAGGGTTTAAGGGTTGATGGTTTAGGGATGGGGATTATTATTTTAGGGTTGAGGATTTAAGGGTTGAGGGCTTAAGGGTTGAGGGATTAAAGGTTAAGGGTTTAAGGTTTGAGGGTTTAAGGGATAGGGTTTAAAGTTAATGTATAGGCTTAAGTGTATACGAAGATGTGGTGAAAATTCATATCACGTGCAAAAAGAGATATATGTAGCACTTACAAGATGTTATAATTTCTCTAAGAAAGGTCTCATAGATGTAATTTAACCCAAACCCCTATTGACACATGATTATAGTTGAAAAACCTTTAAAAATGCAAATTTTTCAAAACACGAGAGTGCTTTGGAAATTTTGAAATTTGGTTATTTATAAAGCAAGCTAAAATGCACTCGTATTGAGCACATTATAATGCGAGAATGTTATTTCTTGCTCTAAAAACTATAAAAAAGGTAGGACACTCATGATCTAGGCCCACATGCTCTGTTATTCTCATGGTCTTGCACGTGATCCAAAAAAAAAAACACACTTTTTCATGTTGTTGGGGAAAGCGCATGCAAATTTTACACAATCCACCACCTTTTTCTAGTTTTCCACCTTAGGTAGGAGGAAATAAAAAATATTTTACATGAAACTTTATTATATGAACTAAAATTTCTATATTTGTAGCATTGCAATGTTAATTATGATTTTATTGTTATAATTTCATATTATACATGGGAAATCTTCAATAGTTTTTAGTAATTCTATTAGATTTATATAGAATTGAACATTGAAAAGGAAACAATATTGTGAAAAGCTCAAATTCTTGAGGATTTTGATGCAAGAATAAAAACAAACTACACATAATTGGGTAGTTTTTCAAATCGAATCTCCAATTTTAAGGTATGTCAAGTCTTTATGCTTGTTTCTTTATCACTTCCTATCATACATGTTTAATATAATGCTTTAATTTTGTTATCGTGTTAATTTTAGGATTATATTTTGCTAAGTATTCAAAATTATGAGTGCTCAACCTTTTACTCTAAGAGTTAATTCAGCCACTATGTTTTTGTTTGTAAAATATCTTACCAAATTTTTAACATAATTGGGCTTTCTAGTTAAACTCTTTAGTTATTTTAATCTTCTCTACCAATATTTCAAAATTTCCATTTAGTCTCTTAGTGTGTGTGCTATTTAACACTTTCACTCTACCTTTAGTTTCATCACTAGTTTTTTTCTTGCACTTCCCTTTTAATACCTTTGCATATCAGCATTTTTATTTATCATTTCATGCATTTGTATCTCAATGACTTTTTCCTATGTTTCAAAAATTGCATTCATTTACTAAATATCATATCAACAAATCCCTAAGACCAAAAAATTATACCTTGTGGACCAAAACCTTGATAATGGTCTAGTGTATAAAAATGTATCCCTTCACATTTTCACACTTTGTTTGGGCCCTCCTAATTAAATTGGACTTAAGAATTCCTTAATTTAGTGTTGAAAATGCATCCCTTCACATTTTCACACTTGTTTGGGCCCTCCTAATTAAATGGAGATTAATTAGGCCTTAACAAGCCCTTTTATTCATTTTCAAGCCTAATAAACTATATTTTCCGAAGGGGAAACCCAACAATAATTAATGTACATAACACTTTACCTTGAGAAATGTGTGTTCCAAGAATTGAGCAATGTGTGTTCTAAGAATAGGGACTTGGGACCCATTCACCCATGGGCTAATGGGTCCTCCCTAGGCCTTTAAACCTAAATTTAAAATATGTTTTTGGTGGTATTTTAATGTCTCCAAATCCATATTTCAATGTCAACTTGTAATATTTGAATTTTGGGAAATTAAGGATACGTACCTATAAATACAAGGTTATTTCACTAAGTTTCACCTAGAATTTTAATGAGAATTCCTCAATAATTTCAAGAGAAATCAAGAGTATTCAAGAGCAGATATATAAGAGATTTACTGCAACATTCAAAATCTAATCATCATGTCAAAGTTTTCTTGCACCATGCATGTTTTTGGAGCTAAAATTATGATGTAGGTTTCAAGATTCAAGTCAGGCATTCAAATCATTATTTCAAGTCTCAAGATCCACATCCATTGAATCCATTTCATGCAAGTTGCAGAACATCCAAGATCTACATAACTGAGGTTTCAGCAAGGGTTTGTTGAGCAGTAACATATCATTGTTTATTTGTTATTCCCTCTTTCATGCTTTAGTTCAATTCAAGGTTTAATCACCCAAACGCGATTTGACCAAGCCAAACCCCCATTCACCAAAAATAAACAATTTCTTCCTCTTGTGTGTGTAATTGAAGATTTAGGTTAAATAAGAATTGAATACCTTTTGAAGTGCAAGATAGTAAAAGTTGTCAAAGTTGCAAAAGTTGTCAAATCACGAAATCTAACCTACAGATATGATTTCCAACCTTTTGACACTGAAACCTAGACAAATCAAAAGCTATAGATCAGCATCAAAGGCTCTCAAAAGTTGTAGAAAAATCATGACAAAAGACCCATTCGCCCATGGGCGAATGAGTCCTAGTTTTCCTTCAGAAATTGGCTTTTGGTGACTGGTAAACACCTTTCTACCCTTCAAAAATTTGCAATTTATTTTTTCATTCTACTAATGAGTTTCATATTGTTGTTTCAAGTTTAAATTGGCATAATTTGTTGATTTATTATTTTTAGTTTCTCTCCCAGAAGTGTTGTTTGACCTTGACCCCCATCCTCAAAGCTTAAGGAAATCTGAAGGTTCTCATATTAGGTTGATTCACCTAAGGGTTAGTCAATTCTTCACAGGGATCTCATTTCTTAATGAAATAGTGAGAAATAGGTCCATCATAACCCTCTTTGTTATCAATTCCATATTTTGATTAAACCTATTTATCGGTGTTTCATTTTGGTGAACCTAACTTTTAAGCATCATAAATTTCTGATTTTGGAGTCCATTTTCAACCCTAGATCTAGGATTTTCATTACTTTACATTGCATTGCATTGATTTTCATCTCATTTAGGGTTGTTCACTCGCATTGATTTGCATACCATTTAGGGTTTTAGGTTTGCATTTTTTCATTCTTTAAAATCTAGAAAATTCAAAAATCTCTATCATTTTGCATAGTGTTTACATAACATTGCATGTTCAGTCATTTACATCAAAAAATTGAATCAAAATTGCATCTCAAATTAGGTTTTTTTTCTTGTCATTTAGCATTATTTTGCACTTGCATTTAGACCTGATTTTCCATAAATCTAGAACTATAACCACCTGTCTCAAACCAGAACCTGAAAACCATAAAAATCGCTTTAGAAATATGTAAATTAATTTTTAAAAACCCTAAAGTGAGACCCATTCACCCATGGGCGAATGAGTCCTTGATCAGGGATTTTTCCACATTTTCTAAGCATCAAAAACATTGTTTCTACCTTTTGTATTCTTGCATTAAGTCTGTTGTTTTAGTTTCCACAATTTCTATTTTCTAAAATTGTTCATATTCAGGTTAATTTGTCAAATTAAGTTCATTGTTTGAATTCAAAATTGTATCTGAAAGACATTGTTGTGCACCTTTTGCACACACGCCCCACTGAAAGTGGGGACCTTCTTTTGTCATCTTTTTTCTTTTTCTCTTCGTCTTTTTGGCCCTTTGTATTTTGGGGGTTTTTTTGCTTGGGCATGTGCTTTGATGTTTATCTTGCCTGCTGGAATGGTCCATCCATGATACATAGTGAAAATCCTAAGTTTTGGACTCATTCTAGGTTTTTCACTATACTCAGGAAAATCCACTCCATTCGGATTGCCCCAGATTCCTTTTGAAGTCTGATGGCAGCTGCGTTTCATTGAAAATCTAGAGGTTCTAGTCCTTCGCAGAATTTTGTTGGGACCGGATTCCTTTGAATGTCCGTCACCTTATCGGATTCCTCGGTTATGGGTTGACCCGTCTTGAATGCATTGATTGTGCAATTTCTGAACGTGGGTTTAAGTCGACTCTTAGGGAGTTTTGTGCCATTTGAACTTTATCATTTGCTTCATCTTTTTTCTGGAGTGCTTGAGCTTGAGTGTTGCTGCTGAATTGGGTGTCGAGATTTGAGGTCGATTGTTGTAGTTGGATTTTCTAGAGGTCATTTGCGCTTTGCTTAGTTGTCTTGTTGACTTTTGTTATTCTGATTCTTCTATCTTCATGGTAAGTGAAATATGCCCTCCCTTCTTTGATAAATGAATCAAACTTCTTCATGGTGTGCACATTTGTACTGTGAGACGAAGTGTCGGTGCAGTAGGGTTTGGTCCATTTTCCTGTATTTCTAGTCTTGTGTCATTTTGCGGTTTGAATTCCTATGTGATTATATGATTGGGTGTCTTTTGGTTGGGGTTTTCCCATTTCGTAAGGATGTTTACCCCAAGTGAGTCAAGGTGAACCAGCTATTAACATTTCCTTTGTGAGAGTCAATTTCATGCTTGTCCTGTGCATTCATGGTGGAAATTTAGGGTTTTATGCCTAGGGCATCATCGCCACTCCCTCTCATTTCCCTTTTGGTGAGTTTCAAGTTCAAAATTGATTTGAAGGAGGTTTAAATCGCACCATTTCAAGCTCCAGATTCTTGAATTCATGATTGTTTGATCGATTTGTGAGAGGTCACGAAAAACGTGAACATCCGAGTTTTCAATGTTGTCGCGGAATTCCTTAACTACCAGAATTTCCCGACCTTTTAGTTTTTTGTCTATCTCCCAAAGTATGCATCAATCTAGGGAGTCAAGCCCTTCACAAAATTTTGTTGGGTCTGGATTTACCCGATTTGTCCATCCCCTTGTCGGATGCCCAAAGTTGAGTTAAGTGGATAAAGTTGCATTAGTTTCGTTGGAATTCGTGTCTTCAGGGATTTTCTCGAAAGTTCTTCACCTCTTCATTTTCCCAGAGTTTGTGAGTTGTTTCCACTCTCGCGAATTTCCATCCCTGATGGATTTTCTTGAGATTTTGTTGAAAACGGAGAATTAAGGAATCAAATTAAGTTATCTTAATGATTATGCATTTGATGGTTGACTTAGCCTTGTTTTAAGATGCTTCATGGTGCTTCATAGTTGGTAATAGTTGATTGACTGATTATTAAAGAAAATGCCTCAAATAAATGTGGTCTCATGGTGATGGAATGCCATGACAAATTGTTTGTCATGGCATTCCATCACCATGAGACCACATTTCTTTGAGACATTTTTTCAAACAGTTCATTGCCTTGTCTAATTATGCTTTGATAGATTTTTTCCAAGCATCCATAGCATGGACAAGGCAATGAATTTTTTGAAAAAATTCCTCAAAGAAATGTGGTCTAATGGAATTCCATGATAAGAAAATCCAATTGGCAGCTACTCCTAGTTATTAGTTATGCAATATGAATTAATTGCATAATTTCTTATGTTGAGTTTGTAAAAAACTATATTGTAATTGAAATTTTGTCATCTATCAACATCTAGTTATTAGTTATGCAACGTGAAGTAATGCTTTGAAGTTTGAAATATGCAAAATACAATGTAATCAGTGATATGAATATAAACTACAAAAATCTATTTTCTATAATCCATTAGTTAAACTCTTTATTTTATTACTTGATTGAAGCTTCAATGTCCACCTCCACGAGGTGTTACTGTCAAATCTCCAATATTAACCTATTCAACATCCAAAATAATATATAAGAATAGGTCATTCATATAACATGTTATTAATGCTACCAAGGAATTATTTGGCTCAAGAATTCTACTTAGAGAGATCAATGCAACTTTCATTGTTTTGATTCCCAAGTCTAATGCTGCCAAGAATTTTGGTGAGTTTAGGCCATCAGCCTTTGCAACTCAATTTATAAAATATTTTTGAAATTTTTTGCTTCTAGATTACAAAAATGCTTTTCGCATCTAACTTCTAAGCAATGGAATGGTTTTTTCAAGGGTCATCAAATCCTTGATTCAATTGTCACGATTCACGAGTTGGCTCATTTTTTTAATGTGTCCAAGAAACCAAGCTTCTTCCTAAAGTTGGACCTACTTAAGGCTTATGACAGAGTGAACTGGATATTTCTATTGAATGTCTTGGACAGGTTTGGTTTTTGCAAAAAGTTCCTCCAACTTTTTGAGCAATTTATTTCTTCTCCCTCGTTTAATGTCCTAGTAAATGGTTATCCTCCCCCTTTCTTCCAAATTTCACGGGGGTTGAGGCAGGGAGATCCTATCTCACCGCTGATTTTCATCCTAATGGCAGAGGCTTTGGGTCGCAATATCCAAAAGGTGCTTCATGTTGGTGTACTGAGTGGTCTCTCACCTTCTTCCAGCTATGATCCGATTACTCACCAATAATTTGTTGACGATACTATTATGATGGGTGTTTCTTCTATGAAGGAAGTTAGAGTTGTTAAGTTGTTGCTAGCTAACTATGAGAGGGCTTCTAGTCAGAAGATCAACTTACCTAAGAGTTGTATTTTCTTTCTCAATACTCCTAAAGCTTTACATCTTAAGATTGCTATAATTTTGTCTTGCAATAGAGGTGATTTCTCATCCTCTTATTTGGGGCTCCCTTTGTGTATATCCAATACTTTGGATTCCTTTTGGTTGGGTTTGTTGGATAAATTCAGTAGGAATTTAGTTGGTTGGAAAGGTGCACTTCTCAGTCAGACTGGTAAAATTCAACTTATCTCTTCCACTCTTCAGAATTCTCCCTTGTATGCTATGAGTGTTTTTCAGGATTCCTGCTAAGTTTGAAGATAAAATGGAGTAGATTATGAGAAGGTTCCTTTGGTCTGGGGTTGAGACTAAAACCAGAATTCCTCTTGTGGCCTGGGAGTCGGTGTGTAGACCAAAGAAGTGGGGGGGTCTTGGTATTTAAAAATTTTAAATTGTTTAATAAGGCTCTATTGTCCAAAAATGTTTGGAGGCTCCTAAATGGGGATGTTAGGTGGGCCCCTCTAGCGGGTAATAAGTATTTGTTTGGTTTCAAAAGACCTTAGAACATGTTTTCCTTGGAGGAGATTTTGTATGGTTCATGTTTTTAGAAGAATATTATATTGTGCAAGGACTTGATTGCTAGAGGTGTTAAGTAGTTGTTGGGCGATGGTACCAGTATTTTGTTCTAGGAAGATTTTTGGTGTGGGGCCTACCCCCTTATTTGTCTTCCTTGAGCCCCCCTATTTTCCCCTTGTGTAAACGCATTTTCAGGTCTAAGCTAGCTGATTATTTTGAGGATGGGGAGTGGAATAATTTCATGGATTGGGACCCTTCTTTAAATATTCCGAAGGATTTTTTATGTAGGGTCTAGATCCCCTCTTTTCCTAGACCGAATAGAGTCATTTGGGCTCCTTGTACTAGTGGAAATTTTTCAGTGGCTTCTGCTCTCTTGAGTTCTTTGGATGCGCCTGCCTCTCTCCCTTTCTAGGGGAGGTTATGGAATAAGAATCTGATTCCCAAGGTGAATGTCTTCTTTTGGATACTTTTGCAAGGTAAAGTCTTGATGCAAGACAACCTTTGTAAGAGGGGGTTTGCAATTCCTAATAGATGTGTCCTCTATGAAGTTGATGGTGAGAGTGCTTTCCATACTCTCCTTGAGTTTGATTATTCTTTTTCTCTGTAGAGTAAATTTCTTAGACTATGGGATCTTGGTTGGGTCTTTCCAGAGTCTCTTTGCTAAGTTTTATGAGCAGTTGTCTTTCCCCTCTTCTTCCCCTATTTTATGTTGGTTGTGGGACCTTATGGTCCCACATATTGCTTGGGGATTATGGAAAGAAAGAAATAAAAAGAATTTTTGGGAGTCTAAACTCAAAGCTGATAGTGTCTTCATCAAGATCAGGCGAGCCATTTTGGATAATTTTACTCTGATTCATTCTAACTATGCTCGGTGCTCCCCTTTTGCTTGCCTTGTTGGTTATGAGTTGTTGGTGACTTCCAACTGGAAGATTATCTCAATTCCTATTTTGAATCCTAAGACAAGCTTAGCTAAGAGATTGAATACTAGATGACAGTCTCCTCCCTTTGGTTGGGTTAAAATTAATTTTGACAAGGTAGCAAAGGGGAATCTTGGGCCTGCGGGTTGTGGGGGGGTGTTAATAAATGATTTTGGTAGACTCCTTGGCATGGTGGCACTCTTGTTGGGAACCTAGAACAATCATTATGCGAAGGTGGAGGCTGTGTTCATAAGTGTTAAGTATGCTATTAGCAAAGGCTACTCCAAATTATGGGTGGAAGGAGATTCTATAAACATTATTAACTATCTGTGTGGCACTCATACTCTGAGTTGGAGTGTCGACCAACTCATTAAGGATATCATTATGATGCTACAATCTTGTGATGAGACCCACGTCTCTCACATTTATCGAGAAGGTAACTCGTTGGCAAAAAAATTTGCCAATGAGGTTGTTAGTTTAAATGAATTTTGTTCATGGGAGGAGGACTCGATCCTTCCTGAGGAATTCAAGATTATATTGAGGAATGATGGCATAGGCTGAGGTGTTACGACATTTATGGTATAATACTTGCCTCCATTTTGTACACTTTGTGGGTGTCTTGTTGCTTTATGTCCTTCAATTGTTTTCTTTTTACAAGGATTTTGTGAGTTGTGTGTTGGTTGCCATGGGTGGTGAAAGGAGAATAATGAAGTCGCATTCTTGTAGGGACATTCGGTCAAAGGAGAAACTCTAGAATATCCTATTCCATGGTAATTTTACTCCATTTTTGGAGAGATTGCACGGGCATGACCGTAATGCCTTCGCGCAATTTGTTTCTTTTTGGCACAATCAGAAGCTCAAGGTTAAAGGTCTAGAAGTGGAGGTGAATGAGGATTTGGTCACCACGATTACTGGGATATTGACAATTGGTCAAAATTTCTTCAAAGATAAAAAGAGCAATGAAGAGGCGATGACTCATTTTTTTAAAGATGATGCAAGGAAGCATTTAATTAAATTGGAGAGTTGGGGTTACGAGAGAACTTCCCTCAAGAAAATTTGGGCGAGCATTGTTGAGGTGTTGATACATTATGTGACTCTGGAAGGGATCTTTAAGGCCATTCTTGGTCATCATTTTACTCTCCTCAATCATTTCAAACATGGTTTGTTCATTTCTTTTCCTTTCTTTATGTTATCTTCTTTTGAGGTTTTGGTGTATGCGCACCTAAAGAATAGAAAATCCCTCATCCTCCATGAAGGACTTATTTTACTGATTATGGAACATGTCAAGACTCTTCTCCCTACTCATGCCATCAAGGGTAAGGAGAAGACTTTAAGTGATGAGTTTGGGTCATTGGGGGTGGAGTCCTCTTTGGAGGAGGAGGAATGGAATGAAGAAGAGGAGGATCTTTCTCCTGCCATTGTGGCTACATCTTCAAAGAAAAGGAAGGTGGTTGGTGCTAAGACTAATAGGCCAGCTAAAAGGCTTGCCCTTTCTGGGAGTGATGACATGGATGTGGGGTCGAATAATCCCTTTCCCAAGTCTATGGAAGTGGCTATTGGTAAAGATGTTTTTGGTACTAGTGGTGAGGTGGGGACACGGGACAAAGAGGTGGGTGCAGTTGACAAACCGAGGAGGCTATCGACGCGTATTGCTAACCTGAGGAGCAAGGCCTTGGATTTTTTGACAAAGGACCTTAATGAGGCCGGTGAGGACAAGAATTTTGGTGATAAGACGATGACCATTGTAGATTCTCCTCTGTAGGACTTACCTAAGGAGGAGGAGGAGGAGGAGGATGCAGAAAAGAAAGAAGCCAAACAAGAGCCTTTAAAGGTAGATCCTTTATCCGAGGAATTTTCTTATCTTGATGATGATGCTACCTCCATTTATAATTTGTTGGATATGGCTAGAGTTAGGGCAACGTGTACCTTTAAGTTAGCTATATGGTCTCTGTAGGAGTTCAATAAGATTAACATTAAAATCATAGGTTTAAGGAAAATCTTAAGAATGTTCCAAAAGGTTTGGTGTTGGACATTCTTATTGATAGAATGGTGGACCTTGAAGGGTCCTATCATGACTTTAAGTCTTTTTGTGAGGAAAGATTGTTTGCTCTAGAAGCTAAGGTGTCAGGTATAAATGCAGATATCAAAAAAAAATTGTAGGCATGTCATATCTTTGTAAAGAATAGCACAAACTCTTTGGAAGTCCTTTTCAGAAAAATCAGTAAGCTCAGAGAGGATCAAGTTTATTTCTCTGAGCTTATGGAGAAAGAATGTGCGGCTAAGGGCAAAGGTAAGAAATTTTCTAAGGATGATGAAAAAGGACCTGTGGTTAGAGGATCGGTTGAGTGGAAGAAAACATTTGATGTTGAGAATAAGGATTTGTTGGATATGGTTGAAAAGCATAGGAACTAGTAGATGGAGGTGGCCAATACTTCGAGTGGCCTGAACTAGTCTTTTTCTTTGTTACTTTCTATTTCCTACCTAGTGTAGCCGTTTGTTAGGTGATTTTGTTGTTTTCTGGTTGTTGGGTGCTGATGGCAGCGTCTTGACTTATTTTTAGATCAGCACTTGCTTTCTGGTGTTTTTTGGTTGTTGGATTATTGTTGGTGGTTCTTTTGAATATCCTTTTGTGCAACATTTTGTGTCTATTATTGTAAAGGTTTTTGGGGTCCCTTCAAAACTTGTTTTTCCCTTTTAATCACAACAATGTTATTCACATGTAATGTTTATAATTATTTACTATTTACATACCTTTGTAGTACATGTCATCATGTAATAAGGAGGTGGAGGACCGCTAAAAATTGAATAACGCTATGACCCTCAAATTTCATTATAATTATTAAAATAATTTAATTAATCTTGTATTTCAAAAAATAAATTAAATTCAATGAACTTTCTAACATTTGCTTGACTATCAAGGTCAAATGACTCATTAAAGAGGACATTTTTCATCACCATCTAATCAACTGTAGATGTAGCCTACACACTTGTGTCTTGACTATGCATGGGGTCATAACCAAAGGGTGTCCCATAAGCCTGATGAATATGAGGTAGAACTTTATTGCTTGAAGACTCACCTAGATCACCTCATACTATAGGACTGGCATGTTGTATGAGGCTTTGGATCATGGAACTAATCGGCTGTAGCATCTCAACCTCAGCACTCTCCTTCACAACAAAAGGGATAGCCACATGCTCATATGTTGGTCTAGAAATTTCTTGTCTCATTAGATGTTGTGGGTCAATACATTCCCCCCTCTATCCTGTGCAGAGTCCCCACCTCCACCATGGAAGTCCTGCATATCAAAATAGTTTAGGATTTTATTGAGGACAAACTCGCAGTAGAGTTTCCTCAAAAAATATTGTGGCACCCCATTGTTGTTTCATGGAGGATGGTCAAAACCCATCCACCACCTCTACCAAAAATGGTTCTTTATCCCTTGGTGGTTGCACCAATGGATAGGGAACCTCTTTCTTTAAGGGTGTAAAGGTTGATTTGTTTTAGGGTTTTTGAATAGGGAACACAAGTCAATTTTTATAATTTTTTCATCTTTCACTTGTTTATAGGATAATTTATCATCATAAAATTGTCTATACTCTCTTCTCTTATCCGACCAACTAGTTATTTTCTTGTTAATTGAATCTACATTTGATAACATCAATTCAAGTGATTGAGCAAGAATGGCTCTATGTGAGGTTGAGCTTGCATGATCTTTCAACATTGCAATTATATCCTCAATTTATTTTTTGTTATTTTCAATTTTCCCCATTAAATTTTCTTGAGTTCTTGGAGCATATTAAGGAACTATTGGAGGTGTTTTTTGGGGTTGAGGTGAAATAGGATTTTGAGGAGAAGGATTTGCATTATCATTTCCTATAAATTAAATAAATTTATATCAAAAATAGATTAAATCTACCTATTCAGTAACAAATTCACACAAAAAATCATTAAAACTTACTCATTTGACCTCCTCGACATTGTGGCAAAATTTTGGCAAAGATTCGGTAAAGAAATGGTGAAGAATGAGGTCTCCTAAAATGAAAGCACACTCTTGAGGGTTTGCAAGTCATGACTAAATAGGAAAATGCAGAAATGACAATGAATGAAAGTTTATTTTTTTCTTCATAATCACTATAACACACTCGTGTTATAATGGGAGTGTGTTATAGATTTGGTATGATCAAGCCTAAGGATCGATACCACCAAGCCATAACACGCTTGTAATACCCCTCCGTTTTGCTTCTTGTTCGGTTTGTTTTATGCTATGTTTGGTTGCAGTTACTTTGATACTGGATATATTTTGTTATGATGTTTTGATCGCTACCATTGAGCGACAACTATTATTGTGTGATGTGTTGACCTAATTAGTGTTTCTCATGCTTTAATGGATTAATGATGTTGTAAAGTTAACATGAGATGTTATTATGAGATTATTGGATTATGATGGAAGTGTCAGTTTCGATGAGTGTATTGGTGAAGAAGACGGGTTCGCATCACTCGCTTGCGAGCGCCCTGCGAATCCGTAATTCCTTCTTCACGGTGTTTATTATATGTTGGATATATTGTATGATGTTGTTTACTTGGTTGCAGGATTGCACGTACATGACATCGACTCCACCTGGTTTCACAAGTTCGAGCGTATCGATCCAACGGTTAAGTTGAATGGGAGGTAGTAGCTAGGTAACATGTGTCAAGTTTACACCCTAGCCTTACTGTGTCGTCAGTCGTGTGTGTCGAGTCATTGTCTGTCTTGTTTTAATGTTATTTAATTCTAAAGGATTCTTGATTTGGAAATAGATATTTAGAATAATTGCATTTAAATCATGTTGATGGTTATTTAATTTAAATTATGCAATGTGGATAAAAGTTTATATTTAAATTAGTTAATTATATTTAATTTGTTTAATAAATTAAAGTTAATCCAAGGGGGTTGAATTTAGTTATTAAATAATTAAATTAATTAATTAAATGTGGAGCAAGAAAATGAAAGGGAATAAAATAATTAAAATTAATTTTGGAATTTAATTTCAACGTGTGAGAATTAAATTAGAAATTGTAATTAAATGTTTAATTGGGAAATTAGTTGCAACTTTGGAAATTAATTTATTATTTGAAATTGCATTGAAAGTGGGTTTTCAAAAATTAAAATTGAAATTGAAATTATTATCTAAATTGCATATAATGTGAATCAGGGTTTTATTAGGTATTTTTGATTTATAAGGAATGCATGTTTTAATTTTAGGGCAGAAAGTTTTTAGAAAAAAAATTATTTTTACAGCAGAGAAGAAATTTTGGAAAAATTGGCACAAAAAAGGGTTTGAAGAAAGTTTTGATTGTTGAATTGATTGGAGGAAAGATTGTTTGCATTTGTTGGGTTTTGGATTGGATTCATTGGAGGATTGAATAAAATTCAGGAAATCTTTGGAGGAGGCTTGCATCAGAAATTCATCTCTTCCTGTAGCTTCTTGAACCAAGTTTTCCTCTTTGTGTTTTATTGTTCTTGGTTACTTTTAAAATAGTAGTGATTAAAGATTTGTTTGTTAAATCTGTTTTAGAAAATAAATTTGTTATTAAAAGAAAAGAACTAAATAAATTTACAGCTTTTGCTTTGTGAAAATTCTTGAGTGAAAATTGTGAAAACCTCAGTTGAATTTAAATTATTTGAGGAAATCGATTATTTTGTTAATGGAATCAAACATAGAGATTGAACAATGCATTTAGAATGTTTTTAGAAAATGTGCCCTCCATAGAAAATCAAATTTATATTGAAAACCCTATGTAGAAATTAGGTGGAGAAATCTTGAGGATTTGAAACTTCTAAATTTAATATAGATCCGTTTTGATATAATTGTTCTTTTATTGTTTTAGAATTCAGAAAAATGATTTAAAAGAATTAGTTTTAAGTCTTTGAGTAATTTGGGATTTTCTGAAAAATTGCACAATTACATCTGTAGATGTATATTTTTACAAATTTTCCCAATTGTTTATTATTGAAATTCGTTTGTTATATATATATATATATATACATACAATTTTATATATTAAATTTTTCTGTTCTATATTTTTTTTCTGCCATCTGTACGACGCTGAGGGTTTTTATAAAATTGCGGAATGCTGCCAAAGCGAATTTCCATTCGTTGTGTTAGTTTTGTATTGTTTTGCTTATACTTTGGGGTGGGCGTGCATTGCACACCCCACCGCCCACACCAATGGGGGTGCAGTTCCCTCCAAGGCAGCACCCTCCACTATGTGGAGGGAGCGCTGCCTTTGGTGGCAGCGCAGCCCCAAAGGAAGGCGCAGATGGAGAAGGAGTGGGGGGTTTTGGCCACAGCCGACCCCTCCCCTTTAAAAATTAAAAAAAAAATTTATAAATTCCCTGTTTTAAAACCCATAAGGATTTTAGGGTATGGTGTTTTTGTTTAATGAAATTTTGGTATTTGTTATTAATATCAATGCTTATTAAATAATATTTAAATGATAAATATTTTTAGTTAATAAAATGAATAATAAGGTTTAATGTGTAAATAATATGATATATTTATATATCACTGGTTCAATTGGATTAAAGAAATAATTAATATGAAGTGTTGTGTAAATTTGTATAATATGAAATAATATTATAAAAACATTTTGGTTTTATTCAATGTTTAAAAGTATAGACTCTTGGAGATTTTGGTTGATATTTAATATGTTTTATTAAATAATGTATTATTTAATAGAATATATTAATATATACATATGATGTATATTTACGTATGGTTTTCAATCAGGAGTATAATTAGTTTTATTTAAGTGCATGTATTTGAGTTTGCATGGAGATTTTTAAAAAGATAAGGTTAAATGCATAATTAAACTGTTAGGGAAAATGATATTGTAAGATATTTTAAAATTGCATGGTCAAATAGATAAGGAAAGAGATATTTTATAAATTTCATGTTTAGATAGAAAATTGATTGAATTATATGAGTTAGCTAGAAAAAGAAAGAAATCCAATTAGATGTGTACTTGTGTTGGTTTTGAATGCATGGTCGAATTGTTAAAAAAAAAAGATATTTAAATATATATTAAAGAATTGTAAAAATATTTATATTTGAATGTTTGTTTAATTAATGAGATTTAATTGGAAACAATATGAATGCATGGTTAAATAGATAAGCCAAAATATATTTTTATACACTAAGATAATGTTTTTAAATAGAGAATTGGAAAAGATATAGATTTTGGATAGAATTGAATATAGTAATGACAATAGTTTATGTTGTATTAGAAGTAAATCTAGGAAATGAATATATTGGAAAGGGCAAATATTTGTTATGTTTTATTTATTTTCCATAGTGTTATGATTGGAATATTAAAGAATATATATAATTAAATTTATTAATATATATATTTGGTGTCTATATAATATGGAGCATATATATATATGTAAATTCATTATCGTATTTTATTTTAATAAGATGCATGCAATATATTATTGAATAAGAGATTTAAATTGGATTGATTAGTGTATATGGGTAAATGGATAGAGAAACAATATTTTATTATATTAAAATGATTGAATATTCTAAATAGAAAATTGAATGAGATGTAAGATTTGGTTAGGAAATGGAAAGAGTTTATTTGCATGGATTTGTGTCGATTTAAAAGTAAATTAAGAAGTTGTTTATATTGATGAGGCAAATAGTTATTTTACTTTATTATATTTCAATTAGAGCAATTAATTTATTGTGAATGAAATATGAAAGAGATATGGATTTAGTATATCCAATAATAGTAATTTTCTCGTGATTGTCTTAAATGTTTTAGTTTCTCTATATTTCGTAAAGGGATGTAAGTTTAAATTGTTTGAGACTTCCTATAATGGAAATAGAAATATGGGATATGATTATTTGAATTAACCCTATAAGTTTGTATTTGACCTTGTTAACTTTACCTATTGAATGAGTATGGATTTAGGAAATCCAAATATTAGATTTGATTATTGACTTGAATGCTTTTGTTGCTATGTCGTCAAGTTGCATTGTGGGTTTTGGGATTTAGTGTTAGTCCTAAATTATAAGTCTTCCAGAAGAACTTAGAAGATAAGAGTAGTTGAATCTTTATGTCATCCAGTTGTTTCCTTGGGTAGTGCATGGCGTCTTTTCAGTTTTACCCGGTTTCCATGAACGGGGATGTTTTGTACCTCCTGTGAAAGGAGTGGACTATGTGTTTGTTGCCTCCAATATGTTTGGAGTGAGTTCTATTATTTGTATCCTCCTTGTGTTGGAGTGGTTTTGATGCCTAGTTTGTATGCACTTGTGTTTCCCTTGGTGGATTGTTTGGGTGTGTGTTGTCGAATAGAAGAGTGGCTTTTGTTAGGGGCCGGAGCCCAAAGTGGTAAATCGGGTAACCTTCAAAAGTGAGTTAATCAAGTGATAATTAAATTAATGTACTTATATGATTAGGATGCATTCACACTAATCAAGATAATTTAATCCTCACTTATAGACACAAGGGCTCATTTAGACTTGGGATGAGTAAGAAGGCCTAGAATGGCATAGTCATTTATCTTTTCAATACGAGAGGTATTTGATGCCGCATGTGTGAGTATGAGTGTCGAGATTCGGTTGAGGCCACCAAGATTACCGGAGCCTATGAAGAATGCCCAGAGGAAATCTCATGACTACTATGAGATGACACTCTATCTAGGACAACTGTTGTTAATTGTTTTATGTGTATGGTTCGGTGAACATACTTGATTAATATTATGTCCGGAAGCAATGTGACCTATGTCAGTGATGTTGGAGTTGTACTTGATTTGTACTTGCATGGTGATTGAGTTGTACTTGTTAGTTCACTTGTTTGGCTATATCAGTATGAGTTAGTATGAGTCTGCCTTTGGTTAGTGGTTGTAGATCTTTGTCTATGTTACCTTGTTACTATCTCCTAGCATGGGGGGTGGGCCTTCAGGTACCACTTGGTTGGGTGGAACATGCACCAAAATCGTTGGGTCCCCATCTTTCTTTAGTACTTGGTGGCGAGACATCCAGATGGACAGCTCGAGTTCTTGTGTTATTTTTGCTTTGTAATATTTCATTTTGTATAAGTTATTCATCCCTCTTTTGTTAAGAGGTGGAGTTATGTAATTGTAATACATTTGTACTATTGTCTCATTCTAGGAGTGAGTGATGTAACTATGGGATTAAGTTAATGATTATGAGATTGTATCTTGGTTGATTATCTTTTTATGTTATGTGGTATTCTTATGATGTATGATGGTTATTTCATAAAGATCATAAGGCTATGGTTATATGTAATATGTATGTGTGGGTTTAAGTAATCCTAACCTTGTAGCCTTAGAGGTTGTTGTTAATTAGTAAGTGAATGTGTATGTTAAATGCACTTTATAAAAAAAAAATTAGTTCGCTTAAGACGTTAATTGCAACTTCCTTTAAGGTTACTTGGCGGGGCATTACAATGCTCGTGTTATGACTTTTAAAATTTTTGAAAAAGATGGTTGGCCACTTTTTGGATCCCCACCTTTTTGCACCTGCCCAGCATGAGGTGAAATCATAGTATTACAACTCCACACGCGTTGATATATTTATGCACATAGCATTCATTCATGCTAGTGACAATATAGAGGATGACAGAAAGATCATAAGGGAGTATCATTTTATATCAGTGATGATTACACACATTCTACAAAGCTCGTGCAAGGTTGCTTGCAATTGTTCTACCATGATTTTTCTAGAAGGGGAATATCATTCAATCAGCATATCATATGGTCGAATAATTGCATTACAATTCAAGAAATCGTAGATGTTATATTGGTTGAGCAAGATTCATAATATTATAGATGTTCAGCATATGTGAAACTTTTGTGAGGTTAGACATGGAAAGGAGGAGCATGATGGTGTAGGAGCATGTATCAAAAGAGCCATAGCACAAAAAGAGTTAAAGTACAAATACAATGCAAAGTTGACAGATGAAAAAATAATTTTTGAGTGGTGTAATGCTTCAATGGGTCTAGGTAATTAAGGTAAGTCTTCATTTTGTAGATTGTTTTGATTGATAGATGATAATAACATTGCAAAATATGTGGATTTTTGTACACTGACAAGATCAAGTGAGCTACACTTTTTCAGAAGCTCTAATGCAAGTTCATGGAGTATCCATTCACAGAATATGACATCCTTTTGTTCTTCATGTACAATTCAAGCCTAGAATGAGTGTGAGTCAAAGGAGTGGGTTGACGAATGGTGGTTAATATGTCTAATCCCACTTGACATGTATAGGATCCCAACAGAACTGCAACTGACATAGATAGAATCATTGGTTGACTTTGATCACATATCAGATCTGGCTCAACTAGGTAATATATCTACTTGCATAGTTTTTTAAATTCCTAATTGTATCTTACTTTGTAGTGTTTTTATAATGTTGACTAAATTCATCTAATTTGATGCACATATCAATATAGGGCATGTTTATACATTTATTTAGATGAAGACAATGAAAAGGGAACATATTATTACTTGTGTCATTGTGTTGAGGCTAAAAATAAATTGGAGGCCCCAATTATAGATGGAGAAAATATCAAATACCCTACAAGCTCGATGGTTATTACTAAGAGAATGGCTTAAAAGGTACCCAGTTAAGAGTGTTAATGTTCGGTTATTTCAGGACTTTAACACGCATCAAAAGATTCTTCATTACTCAAACCTTGTTGTGGCATCCAATGTTCATTTGATCAAATATAGGGGTATACCTTTGAACAAGAACTTGTGTAAGGTGTGTGAGTCTGAGCATGAGGCAATACTTGACACAATAAATAGTAGAGAAGATCTGGATGGTTCATTGGATTAATTTGTAAGTATGTACATTAAATTTGTAAATTCATGTTATTGATCACTTTTTTTCAAGCATTCCTTCATAGATTTAAACCTCTTCTTCATTCTAACACAATCCATATGTTTCATTTTTACATTAATCTTGAACAAATGTATTGCAATTAATAGTTAGACCTTTCGCTATCGCATTTCAACTTTACTTATGTTTTGGGTGCCAATCATAAAAAACCAAAAGATAGTGATAAAACATATATATATATATAGTGAATAGAGGGTAGATAATATACATATTTATGGTAGGTCTATTTAAAATGGTACATAGTGGATTTTGTTGTGATAAAAATTACATTCGCTATATTTTATTGTGTTTCACTATCATGTCAAAATGAATTGTCAATACCCCTATTGAAACTCTTCATATAGTTCAGTTTGGAAAACATAATAGAAGGTTTACAATAATGGAGATAAATTTGACCTTGGTCTTAGCTCATGAAATATGCCCATTTCTACTACCATCTCTACCTTTTCCATTACTCTTTGAATAGAATTTTATCAATTGCAAGATTGATGTATCCATTGTAAATTGCCCCTTCATTCACTTTGAATGGACTTTTATCTTGCAAGATTGATGTATCCATGTCAACATTCACATTTCTTTTTAAAGATGATCATTTGCAAAAATCGTATTATTTTTTGTCTTCATTTTATTCTTGATATTTTTAAGATTTTTCTCTAAGATAGGATTTATCATGTGCTTCTATTTATTCTGTCTCATTTGTAAAGTGTGCATTCTCTATCACACTACCAACTTCTTCCTTCATAATTGAAATGTTCATATTTAGTTTTTGGCCAAGTTGATCAACAGTAGTAGCACCTAGCACTTGGGAATGGATTTATTCTCCTTCTTGTGTAATGATAGACCCCTTTTTTCTACCTCTTAATAAAATATACCCTATCAAAAAAAATTCCATTGGTGTGGTAAAATGTCTTGCTACATGAGTTCTTTCACTTGACTATTGACTATGATGCTACTTCCTTGGTCATTCTACCTTCTTGCAATGAAATGACACTAAATTTCTTATTAAACCCTTGTTGCCCTTGCAAGATGGTTTTAATCCTTTACTTCATCCTTTCATTTGACTTTCATTCATGAGGTATGCTTGACTTAATGAAACCCTCATTACTATGAGCACTTTTATGACTGTAATGAATCTCATTTATCATGATCATACTCATACTTCTACATGAAAGTACCTCCAAATAGGATAAATCCTACTAACCATATATTTTTGTGTGAGAGTACCTCCAGCTTCTCCTTATTAAATGGAGGGTTGATTGATCCATAGTGCTAACCTATATTATATTGTTCTTCCTCATAAGTACTATTAGTACCTCTAACTTCAATCATTGTTTATGAGTTATGCATGATCACAATCATTAAATGGGTAGCAATATCATGATTATCATATGAATTCATGAACATTATTATAAGATGTTTCCCTCTATGATGAATAAACCTTCTTCATTTTGTTATCCTTTGATCATGATTTTTCCTTCTTTGTGATGCCTATGTGCATGTAGTGTGGAGTTGCAAGGTGGTGTAATTTTGTTATGTTCATCGTATGACCAAACCGACGATTCTAACACATCTAAATGGGTACGTTTATGCTAGATAAGGTTTTGTTTCACACCCCAGCATGCCAAAACATTCCAGGATACATTGCACCAACAATTTCTCTTAACATCTATCATAGTGTGAAATAGCAACAAACTTTGACGAGCTCTTTCTCAAAAACGGTGGCACTTACAACCATTCCATATAAATTTATAGGATCATGTAGGGTCCTTAAACAATAACCTCTCTCATTTTTTCATATCTCCAATTCATTTGTCTATGGTGACAGGTTTTTCAATTGATGGAAAAAGCATCAGATGCATGCAATGTAAAGTTGCAAGGTGGTGTAATTTTCATTATGTTCATTGTGCAACCAAGCCAATAGTTCCAAAATGTTTGGATGGGTATTTTTTATGCTAGTAAAGGTCTTTTTTCGTACCCCAACATGTCAAAACATTATAGGCTACATTGCACCAATGATTTGTCTTAAGAGACCAAAGTGTGAAATAGCAGCAAACTTTGACAAGATATTTCTCAAAAACTATGGAACTTAAAACCATTTCATCTCAATTTATAGGATCATTTAGGGTCCCTCTATAATAGCCTCTCTCAGTTTTTCATATCTCCAATCCATTTGCCCATGGTGGCAAGTTTTTAGTTGATGGAAAAAATGCCAGATGCATGTAGTGTAAAGTTGCAAGGTGGTGTAATTTTAGTTTTGTTTTTCATGTGACCAGACCAACAGTTCCAACAAATCTAAATGGGTAGGTTTATGCTAGGAAAGGTCCTTTTTTGCACCCTGGCATGCCATAATGTTGCGAACTACATTGCACTAGCGATTTCTCTCAAGAGACCAAAGTGTGAAATAGTAGCAAACTTTGACAAGTGATTTCTTGGAAACCGTGGAACTTAAAACCATTCCATATGAAGTTACAATATTATGTAGGTTCCCTCTACAATAACCTCTCTTATTTTTTCATATCTCCAAACCATTTTCCTATGGTGACAATTTTTTAATTGATGGAAAAAGCACCAAATGCATACAGTGTAAAGTTGCGAGATGGTGTAATTTTTATTATGTCTATCATGTGACCAAACTGATAGTTCCAACACATATTTATGGGTATTTTTATGCTAGGAAAGGTCTTGTTTTGCACCCTATCATGTCGGAATGTTCTAGGCTATATTGCATCGATGATTTATGTTAAGAGACCAAAGTGCAAAATAGTAGCAAAATTTGAGCTTCTTCTTGGAAACCATGGCACTTAACACCAATTTTTCTAAAGATGAAAGATCATGTAGGATCCCTCTAAAATAAGCTCTCTCAGATTTTCATATCTCCAATTCATTTGTCTGTGGTGACAAGTTTTCAATTAATGGAAAAATTGTCAGATGCATGCAATGTAAAGTTGCAAGGTGGTGTAATTTTCATTTTGTTCATCGTGTGACCAAACCAATAGTTCCAACATGTCCATATGGGTATTTTTATGCTAGGAAAGGTCTTTTTTTGCACTCCAACATGCCAAAATGTTCTAGGCTACATTGCACCTGTGATTTCTCTTAAGAGACCAAAATGCAAAATAGCAGCAAACTTTGACAAATTCTTTCTCACAAACTATGGCACAAACAACCATTTTGTTTAAAGTTACAAGAGCATATAGGGCCCCTATACAATAACCTCTCTCAATTTTCATATCTCCAATCCATTTTCCCATGGTGACAAGTTTTCAGTTGATGGAAAAATATCAAATGCATGCAATGCAAAGTTGCAAGGTGGTATAATTTTTGTTTTGTTCATCACATGACCAAACCAACAATTCCAACATATTTTAATGGGTAGTTTTATGTCAGGAAAGGTCCTATTTTGCACCCCAACATGCCAGAACTTTTCAAGCTACATTGCACAAGTGATTTCTCTTAAGAGACCAAAGTGTGAAAAAGCAGCAAACTTTGATGAGTTCTTTCTTAGAAATCATGGCACTTACAACCATTGTGTATAAAGTTATAGGATCATGTAGGGGCCCTCTACAATAACCTCTCTCATTTTTTCATATATCCAATTCATTTTCCCATGGTGATAAGTTTTTAATTGATGGAAAAATGTCAAATGCATGCAGTGTAAAGTTGCAAGGTGGTGTAATTTTAATTTTATTTGTTGTGCGACCAAACTAAAAGTTCCCAACACATCTAGATGGGTAGGTTTATGCTAGGTAAGGTCCTATTTTTCACCCCAGCATACCATGTCAACTTGTGCAAATTCAAATTTCAAACCAAGAACTAATCATTGAGAAAGTTTGAATCTGAGTCGTCGATCTTCTTTTTCACAAAAAAATCAAATGGTACACATTTAAATTGAGATACACTACCAAAATATTCCTCAACCAATATAAATGTAGGAACAAAATTGTTGAAAATTCTTAGACATGTGTCACCATCTCATAGACTTGCACAACCTTCTCTCTCCTTTTTGCAAGTGCATGATATTCATCAATGTATCACTAAAAATTCATCAGCCCTGTACATGCATCAATAGCTCGTAACACCACAAACTCAACATGGTCTTGAAAGCTCCAAAATGTACTCATCAAAACTTGTCATCTTTCCATGCCACTGTAATTTCAACATGGTCAAAGTGGACTCAAAATATGCTCACGCATAATTGCAATACTTGTCCCACCAATGTCACTCTAGAAATGTGTCAACAAATTACATCACTGCAAACACAACATGGTATAGGATGACACAAAATACACTCACGTGTAGTTGTGACATTTGTCAACATTTCACACCACCACAAATTTGACTTAGTCTGGATAGACTCAAAAATGTGCTCTTTCAGTGTAGAGACACCTTTCCAATTGACGTTATCCTTTGCTTTCTGAAAGTATTAACTTTAGTTAGGAAAAAAAAATTGAACCGAATCAAACAAAGAGCGAGGTCGATGAACAACGATGCAAAAGTGATTAAGTAATAACTTAAGCAATCGAAAACTGTTGATAACCAATCAACATCAAAATAGGATGAAAAGTGCATGACCAGGCAAAGACACTTAGGGTTTAAGGGAATTAGGGTTAAAACCCTAACAAGAGCAAAAAACTCTAACCAGACATAATCACCAATCCAATCCAAATGAATACCAAGCATCACAGTATGAACAAATCATACCAATGTAATAATCTCCATCTCAAAGAATTTGATATCAATAACAACAATTTTCCCCTTTTGACATCAATGGCAACAATTTGCAACAAAAAGCACAAAACTATGTCAATTCTATAAAGGAATCAACCAACACTAATTTCCAAATTTTTATCTTGAACTGCTAAAAAGTGGCATATATGTTTTGAATTTTGAAACGATATAAACTAATAAAATATTTATTTTTTAGTTTATTTTATGATTGTGTTTTTAAAAAATTTAAAAAAATGAATATAATTTTTTGAAAAATTGACATTATAATTTAGTTGTTGATAAAATATTGAAAAATGAGGTTAAACAGGGTGTCACTCTTTATATAGTAATTTTATTTTTCCTTCAATTTTTTTGTGTGTATTTATAAGTTAAAGCTTTAGTGCATGGATTTATTTTATCCCAATTATTATAAATACATTTTTTAAACACATTAAATTTTGTAATATTGAAAACAAAAGTATTCTCATGGGACATCACCTTTTGTCTTAACTATTTATCCAAAATAGAAAAAAAACATCATCTTGACATAGAATATTTTATCTAGTGTACCATATATTTTTTATAAATTTTATAAATTTTATTATTTTTTCTTGATAAGATAATCAAGCTTATATTTTGGTGCAAATAACCTACTTTTAGTAAAAATAAAATATAATTAAAATATTAAATACTATATATATTTGAAAACAACACATAGGTCTACAAAAGGGTATTTTTATTAGAAAAATAATGTTATTTACATGAGTAGGAGTTGTTGAAACATCAAGTTTTTTGAATAATTTTATTTTTTTGGTAAATTGGCCTCAAAGTGGTGTTACATACTACTTTTATTTGGAAAAGATGTGGCCATATTTAACCTAGCTACAATGAATCTAACTAGATCATATGTTTGGCCAGAAAAAAAAAAAAAACTATTAGAAATACTTAAATTCACTTATGCTAATAAGTTGGTCAAAAGTGTGGCATGAATTTGTACTTTTACCCCTCTATAGATTATATTGCTAGATTTGAAGGTTTGATAGTAATTTCTATGGCACCCCTACTCAAACTTCTCTCAAAAAAAAATCCAAGGTGTTCCAATAGGTGTGTCCCCTAAAACACCTCCAGATGTTATTCTTCATATTCCTAAGTTTGATAATATCTACAAATAGCTAGAAAATTTTACTTTAATTAGGTATTTTATGGGCAAAGGCCCCTTGAAAGTATGCTTTGAGGTTGGGTTGGTAGTGCATGGACGCCACATGAGATCTCTTAGATGCCATGCAAAATTTCACCAATTGGGTTTTTCCCTCTTTTTATGTGAATCCAGCCATGTTGAGTTTTTCCTTAGTTGGGGGGCCCATGATAGATTTATTTTCCCTTCTTGTTTCCAAACCTTGGACACGATATTTTTTCATCTCTGATGAGAATTCCTTTTGCATCCTTGTTTGGCTTGAATTTCCTAGTTTTCCCTTTTCATGCTAGAATTTTCTAAGCTAGATAGCCTCTTCCTTAGGTTCTATTGTTTGCATAGAACCTAAGAAATTTTATTTGGCTCATCCTCACTTATGATTTTGCATCAAGGTTGGCCTCTCTGAAGACCTCAAAGATTTGGTAGACATTCAAATTGGTCAAACTTATTATTCTTAGTGTGTCCATTAAATCAATATTCCCAACACTTTCTGTTGATGCTAGTTATCGAAAGACGAGATTTGAGATTTCCCTTTGGCTTCTCAATGGCCCAAAGCCTGTACTCAACCCTCATCTAGGTCATCCCCTCTTACAAGGATGATTGTTTGTCTATAGTGGTTTCTCACAAAGCCAAGAACTCTAGCACTTTTAAATACCCCCTAAGCCTATGGACTCGAGGGCTTCGATTTTGATTATTTTAAAACCTTTTTATGTCGAACTACCAAATGTGGTAAGAAATTCTAAATCTCTATAATCAACCTCAATTATCTCTCTACCACTAACTATCAATGTCTGGCATGCTTACCCTCCTCTTCTAGGGAAAATGAAGTGTTGAATCCATCTAGAAAATTGGAGGATGGTGAATATGTATCAAGGAAATAGAAGCCAACATAGCTCATCTTCCAAATTGGGAGCTTTGAGGCATCTAATACGATGTTAAAAAATAGTTATTCTTCTCTTTAGTATCAGGATAATGAGGAGATGTATCTCAACACTCGTTAGATGGACTATATTTCCTAGAATGTACAATGTCTCACAAAAATTCCACAAAAATACTCTATTCATGATGTTCATTTATAATTTTCAAGTTTAGACATTTTATGCCTTCAAGAGGTTAAAGTGTTGAGTTTTTTCCTTTCTAAAACTTCTCATAATATTTGGACTTCCAACCATTTTCTTTGTAGCAATCTTGAAGTTGGTTGTGGTGGATTTGTCACCTTTCTCTCTCCCACATGGCATCAACTACTGGTTATTATGGATCTGAACCCACCCACCATGTATTATGAGATATTTTTAATGTTAATAATCATTCCTTCAAGATTATTAAATTTTTATGCCCCTAATAATATCATTGAGAGATCTTCACTTTGGAAATGGATTGGAAATTCAATACCCATCACCACCTGGTTTTTATGTGGATATGTTGATATGATTGAGGTGTCCTATGATAAATTTGGAGATTTATATATTCATTGTCCCAGGTAACTTGCAAAAGAGATGCTTTGTTTTTTATACATAATAAATTGGGTCTTTTTTACCCCAATATGGTACGCATGGACCAATTTGAGAGCCATATCTGATAAGTATTTAAAGTGTCTTGATTGGACTATGATGTCAGATCAATATTTATTTACTTTTACCAAATATTATTTCTTGTTAGTTGAGCAATTAGAAAATTTTGTCTTGTCTAACCATTTCCTAATATGTTTCCATACCAAGTGGAAAATTTCCAAGCCTAAAGTAATGAAGAGTTATTTTTTATTAAATATGTTTATTCTCAATCATAAGGCCGTTTTAGCTCATATTCGATATGTCTATAACTTGGAGCCACATCCTGTACATGGGTTCAGGTGGATAACATGGTGGAATGATGTCATTTCATGTACTTTATGGTTCTTCCACATTTATGGGAGGCAGCTTGACCATTTTCACCATCATTAATACAAAGCCACCATGCTAAGCCATTATCGCTTTGGAAGCTCAATCATTTGACTTTGTTGCCTAGCTTCAAGTGGCTCAACTATGACAACTAAAATGGATTATCAATACTCATTTATCTGAAGGGGACCAAATCAAATATTGGTTATACTAGCTCAAGATTGGGGATAAGGTCATAAAGGAATTATTTCAACATTTATAAGATCCTCACACCTCCTAATCTATTAAGAAGATTTGAGAAGTCTATAAAATCTTCCAGGATTTACCTAACATTCTTCAATATTTTATCTAGTACTATTCAAGCAAGTTTTTTAGTTCAAGACTACATGCTTGCTCAACAAACTTGCCTTGCAGTAATGCCTTGTTATCATCCCCAATAAGTTATCTAATGTATGGTACATTATTTATGACTAGCTCTTCTCTCAAGTTGATCTTAATGAGGTGGTTGCATCTATGGTTGATGATAAATCCCCTAACTTATATGGCTTTCCATATGAGTTTTATAAAACCTTTCGGGACACTATCGGAAATGACTTGCAAAATGTTTATCTTGAAGTCATATAATATGGTTCATTGGGTAATCTTATAAACAAAGGAAACATTAAGTTTATACCTAAGGCTAGTAACCCCAAAGACATCAATATTGGCATTCAATTATGTCGATAAATGTCTCCTGCAATATCATTACTAAGGCATTGGCTCTTAAGCTTTGCTCTATGCTTCCTTTGATTGTTCGATCAAAAATATATTTTTTCACTAAATCCAAATTTATTTTAGATAATACCACCACCATTTGGGAAGGTATGGATTGGGATCACCACTCCTATCAACCTACCATTTTTATCAAAATTGACTTTGCTAAGGCCTACAACTATATTGAATGGTCATTCATTCTATCCATGTTGTAGGTGCTTGGTTTTGGCCCCTAATTTATTCACTTGGTTCAAATTCTCTTTGTATATTCTTATGCTTGTATTATCATTTCCAGCCAGCAATCTAATTCTTATGAACTCTATAGGTCCATCTGACAAGGTTGCTCCATTTCCCTCAACCCTTTATGTTTTGGTAGTTGAAGGGTTGATTACTTGTTGGCACAAGTTGTCTCTCAATCCCACATTAATGGGATTTCCCTTCCTAATTCCTCATAGTAGTTATTCAATGGAAATTTTGTTGATGATTCCTTCTCAATCTCATTGAAGAGGATAATAATGTCAAATAGATGCTTCAATACCTAAAAAAATTTCAAGCCTCCACTTTAGCATCTAATGGAAAAAGACTCTCTGTTACAAACAATATTTCCTTCCTAAACCAATTTGTCTTAACTCATTTGGGTGGAAGTGGATTGCTTGTGGTGAATTTATTTTCTTTCTTGGCATTCCTTTTGCTCTCTAGGCCTTTCCTTTTGAGCTTTAGCAAGTTTTTCTAATGAAAATTGAACAAAAACTCCACTATTAGATCACCAAGACTCTTTTTTTGGATAGTAAATTTTAAAATTATTCTAAAATTTTAGTTTCCATGCATGTTTATTATTCCTCTTGTTGAGTCCCCTCATAATCTTCTTATATGGTTATAGAGAAGCTTTTCATAGATATTATTTGGGCTTCTATTGAAGGACATCAAGGCTTCCATCATGTAGCTTGGGAATTATATTTCTTTTCTTGTGAGGCTAGAAAGCTTGGTTTGATTTCTATTTGCAAACAAGGCATTATCTTGTGTGTTAAATGGATTGTTTGAGCTATCCAAAGTAATGAAGCATTGAAAATCCTTGTTTGACATTATATTGGTATTGGTACACCATTAAGGAATCCAACATGGAAAGGCTTGGACATAGGAACTCTTCTCGTTATGAGGTAACCTATTACCATCCAATATGGAAGGCATGGGAATCCATTAAACCTTGGCTCCATTGGGCAAGAAATTATTTTCATATTGGTTTATCCATCAATCACTAATTAATTTGGTGGTCTCCTATTATCGGTTCTCAAGGTAGCTCTTTGGCCAAGCTAACTTGGATTCATGCTTTGATTTTATTTAAACGAGGAGTATAAGTTTGACCTGATCTCATTCATCAAGCCACAAAGAATTTCTTATCTTGGGTTCATTTCAATATTTTCAACCAAGACTAGGAAGCATTCCAATTTTTTAGTGATGTTATTCCTCCCCAAACGTTGCATAAAATTGGGGTATGATATCTCAAGACTTGGTTGAAAGATTGAAATTGGTATCTAGACACCCCCTTTCATAAATACAACCCCTGCAAGGGCTACTCTTGGTTGTCTCCATATTTTCCTATTGTAGATCAGCTTAATTACCACTGGCAACTTTAGTCTTCTCATGGAATCTATTATAGATGGTTCTAATGCATTTAGTTAGTTGTGTTGGAACCTAAATTGACTCATTTCACCAAGTGTCTTTTATATACCAAAGCCTTCTAATGGGAATAGTCTTTTTCATATGGCCATTCTCAATCCTCATTGTTTATTTTATGGATAAGTTGGCATTCTCAAGCATCTCTTTTGGTTTTTATCTAAGCTAAAGAAGAATGGAATTGGATCCACGATTTTTTAGTCCTTTTCAACCTACCCCTTTTTCTTGGCACATGATTTTACTTACATATTGGTCTCGTCTCTCGATCAAGTATACCCAAATTTAGCATGCTTTCATAGTGGAAATTATTTTCAATGTATAGAAGGATATAAATGTGGCATTTTTACTCAATGTGCTTCTAATAATTATTTTTCCCTATACACTAAAGCTATCATATGTTCTAACTTTCTTGACTATATCCAAGTACAAGCTTGTAAAGTTGCACTGGAAGTTTCTCATCCTTGGGAGATGTTGGACCACTAGAAAAATACACCCTACACTGTGGTCAATGAGCCACCTAACTCTAACTCTCACTCTCATGTTGCCCCATATTATAATTCTAGGGACTGTACTGCCCATGGAGGATGATCCCAACTCTCCCAATAGCCATCTACTTTTACTCCTATGCATGGAGTATCTTGTTGACCTAGCACAAGCAAGTTCCCTCACTTATAGCTCACTATTTCTCTATTTCATGCTCAACCACCCACCAAGGAGAATCCTAAAGAAGAAGATATCACTCTCACTCGTTGGGAGCCAATTGATGATATTACCTCTAGAGATGTCTGAGGGAAATTTGGTGATTGAGATCCATCTTCTATTGGTATTGCATTAGTTGCCTAATATTTTGTGGGATGTCTTTTTTTTATTCATCTTTATTTAGGACTCAGTCTTGTTAGACTTTGTGGTTGTGCCTTTCTCCCACCCTTTCCCTTTTTTTTATTGAAAAAAATCAAGGCATACCAAATCTACCAATAGCATCATATAGAAAGTGTAAACAACGTTATGTAGAACCAAGGAATTATCCACAATGATATGCAAACCGGTCAATCAATAACCTGTAAGAACAACTCTCACCACAAGTCTCCATAGCTCTCCCAAGTTCTCCACACCCAACAAAGGAAAAAAATAAAGGAACTTGCATGTCATCACCCAAGAACATAAGTGAAAACACATGACCACAAGCTAGTGATCACAATAGCTCCAGCCAAACCTCAAACCAATGTAATGTGAAACCAAACATCGAGGAAGATAACCAAGACCAAAGAGAGAAACTTTGCACATCATATACCTGTAGAAAAATATCCTACATACACCTCTAAATTCCAACTGTGTCAAATATGATCTCCACAACACCACAAGAGAAAAGCCATAACAACACCCAACTGTTCAATCACCAAGATCAAACATAACATATGTATCATGTAATCAACATGGATGTAAGTCTCTCATAACTAAAGAAGATAAAACTAAATCCATTCCTAATGAAGGAAAAATAAGCCCAATACATCTCCTAAACTCAACATCAATGAATGTAATCACAATGCATAAGGAGGTAAACATGCCAACACTCCTCAAATGAACCCTCCAAAACCATATATCCATAGCTCAAGATCCATATGCATGAGAAGATAAAGCATAAACATAATGCACCTGAAAGAAACAATGGGTAATACCTCTCAAGTGAAACTGTTGAGTAACCAAGAGTGAGGAATGAGAATGCTCCTCCAAGACATCCAAGTCATCATGACTTATCCAAGAACACTCTTCTCATAGATTCATGTTGAACTCACATCCAACCAAGGTGTAGGAGCCTCGGACTTCTTGTTGAAATCTCATCGAGAGTAACTATCTCAACACATGTCTCTAACCATAAGAGAACTCAAGCCTCACCTATGTCTCCAAGTATCCATGAGTTCCTGTAACCAACCAATCCATGCCAAACTCCAAATACAACATAGCACCATCATGAAGTAATCAAGAAAATCATCGATGTACCCAATATAAAGAGAACTGCTTCAATCAATGTCAAAGCTCCAATCATAAATCGGGAAGATAAACATGAAATCCATGATCTAATCAATATGAATATAACCATCATATCAAAAAACAAAACATGACACCTCAACCATAGACTAAAGAAGTCCTACATGGCAACCAAAGATGTCAACATATCCAAACCACATGAATATAACCATTCTCTGTCAATGAAACCAAAGATACCAATGAACCATCACTAAATAAAAGTAGAAACCAAGAGTCCATCCATGACATCAACAATCATTGTAGAAGACCATCCACCATCAAATGGTAAATCCTCATCACTGCCAACAACTCCCATTGAACTGTGATACCAAGCCACACATGGCATCGTGACAACCATCCTCTCCATGAAGATCATCCAGATCTACACACACAATTGAAATGTCAGTAACATAACAAGTGAGCCAAAATTTCCAAGCCAAGAAAATACCTATAACCGCCAAACCACCATAAACATATCCATCATTGTCAAAAGCTCCCACTGAAAAGTGTAACCAAGTTATCCATGACATCATGATAAACCACATGCTACAAGTCCCAAAATCAATTGTCCAAGTACTATAAGAAACATCCATCCTCTCATCTCTAAGCACACATACCAATGTACAAATGACCAAGAACAAGGCCAACTATCAAAGTCTACAACAACAATGCACCAAACCGGGTGAATAAAGATAATCCACAACCAAGTCATCTCACTACAAGTAAACGGGTAGCTAATCCACAACCTGCATGACTTGTAGATCCAATCACTGAAACATTCAAACTCATTAGCACATCAATAAATTACAAATTGAGATATCTAAAAAAATAACCATATAGACCAAAAGACTCGAACACCAAATCAACCTCTAATTTGATTTACCTAACATGTCCATATTCAAGTACCATATTTAAGGAACCAAACACACCACAAAATGTACCAACTCAACCCAACTGTGTCCATATATCTACATAATCATAGTCAACTGCATAAATCTCATATCATGATTGCACCTGATAATACCATCTCACCTCTTCAATATGACAACAAAACCAACAAACCAAGTGACTAAACCAAGCCACCAAAACTAAGCATGCATCGAATTGAAATATCAATGGGCAAAGACAACCCATATTCAAGTCATAAATGCAACATGTAAATATAGACCGCCTACAACATTGCACTTGTAGATACAACAATGCAACATATAAATCCAAACATATACTGATAACCATATCAAATAAGAGAATAATCTGAGATGTACAACTAAACATACAATGAATCCAACATCAAATCTTTAAGATTCGATCATCCATAAACTCATAGTATCACCATAATCAAAGTAACCCATAAACAACTCAGATAAAGAAAATAGCAAATAAACCATGCCAAAATAACTCCAAACTTGATCCACTATGTAATTGCCTAAACAAGTTTTTCGTCAATTATTCGAAGTCCAAAATCCAACTTCGTATGCATCCGATATCACCTCTCGAAGCTCAAGTAGAACACTTGACTTTGACCAAGCAAAACACTATCAAAACTACATAATTTGGAAAAATATCTATTACCACAGTGTAGAGCTCTAAATTAGTTTTCCAACAAATCCAAGAAATCAAAAAACGAACAATCTGGACAAAAGTTATGCCCCTCGAAAGAAAAAATCTAGTTTACTCTTGAGACAAAAATAAATTAACCACCACTGGTGGCTGGGCGACAGCACCACCCAAGAAGCACCACCCACCTAATGGTGTAGTGGTGGCAAACTCGAAAATTCTATTAAATACAATTTAATTTCCAAATGTCAAAAATTTCAAGCTCCATATTAATTTTTTCATGGCAAAATTGAAACAAGGATGAAAAAATTATTTTAAAATGTTTTGAAACCCCAATAATGGGTGGCAAGCCATACCTGCCAATGACCGTACCCTACCACCAACAAGGCTACCAACGGTACCTTACAATACCGCCTGCAACGTTGTCAATGAAGGCTGACACAAGCTAGGGTCCACTCCCCACCCAAACGACAAAGGCTATCCAGCCCCTAAAAAGGCATGGCACATGCCCTCCTACATCCATGGCCATGGATGCCTGTGCATTCCAGACCTATCACTAAAAGTACGATGTTATTATTATCTAATAGATTTAATTTTTTAAGGGAAAAGATTTTATTTATTTCGTTGGCATTTATATATTTAGTTTTTATATTCAATTTTTTTAATGATATAATTTAAACAAAGATATAATATAAATACTATAATTAATAATAATATAAAGATAATATTATATAAGATAAATAAAATTAAAAGTATAGATTTATAATAATTATAGTGATATATGATATAATAATTAATTAATAAAAAATTATAATCATAAAAAATAATATAAATACATAATAATATTATATAACTATAAAATTATATGATTACATATATTAATAATAAAATAATAAACAAAAATGAAATAATATAAAACAATATTAAATCTATATAGTTATTATTGATAATTAAATATAATCTTTAAATAATAAATTATAATATAAATATACTATAGTATAATATAATTGTGGAGCTAACTTTAATTAAAATAATAATAAAATATATATTGTAATATTTAATATTAATTATAATATATTATATTACAATGGACTTTTTATAAAATATATTAATATTACAATATAATAATATAATAATATAATCTATAATAGTGATATTAAAATTAATATAATAATTTCAATATTAATAATATGCTACTAATATCAATAACATATTAATAAAAATATACTAATATAATAACTTATAATAAATGATGATAATTGGGAGTATCTAAAAGGTTATATGGTTGTTGGCACTTGACTACAAAATTATTTGACAAAAAAAAATAGTCTATTACATTCAAATATTATGAAACACAACAAAATTGTGCACTACTCACATATGTTTGTAGCAACAAATAGACAATTGATGAAATATAAAGAGAAACATTTTACAAAAGACTTGTGGATACTCTCTATAAAAGACCATGAGGTAATTATATATGTATTAAAAATAAAGGGATATAAATGGTACAATAGAGTAATATTTTAAATGATTTGCAAGTATGTTCAGGAATTTAAACTTTTAATCATTTTTATTTTTTTACTTTATTGTATATACTAGTTGTATATTTAACTTTGAATTCTCTATAAAACTTTTAATGATTTTGATTTTAGGTCTCTTATAACTAGTTTGATAATTAGAGTGACAAAGAATATGATACAAAGTATAATTCTATAAGCAAAGAATGTGAATATTATGTAGCTTTATTATGTATTTGGGTGTAGCCCTTTATAACATATTATAATGTGTTCCAAGGATTTAAAATTTAGTAATGCTATGAGATCTTTTAGAGGTTAAAAAATTTCTCACTAGTTTTCCCAAGGTGCACTTCCTGTCATTTTTCATAAGACACCTCAACTTTGTTAAGAGCACATTCATACCCCTTTCCTATATTTCACTACTTCATAATTTTCATCTCTTCATGACCCTTAGCTCTTACCAAGCCTTACTATAACTTTCACAACACTCTTTTCACTTTATTTAAGAAATTGGTCATCTTGTGAATTCTGAATTTAGAACACTTCAGATGTTGACATCAAATAAATTATGAACAATAAACTTACATGAATAGTTGAGATATTTGGCACATTATCACTTATAATTATAGCACCTAGTACAAGATCATTCAATTGAGTAGCCTCTTAAAGAGACATCTACATGATTCTACAAGGATGAGAGATCATTCAATTGAGTAGCCTCTTAAATGACATCTACATCCTTCTACAAGGATGAGAGTTCTTTTAAAATTTATTTTATAATAACACCAAATCCAATATACATTAAACTTATAATTTTTCATTAAAATACAAACATGATTTATTTATCAAAATTGAATTAGTCAAGGTCACACAAGTCCAAAGTTTACACAACTTAGGTTACTTACTAAGCATTCAAAGTGCAAATAAGTTGAAACTCCAAATAGAATGAAGTAGTCCAAAATGTTAAATAAGTCATGTTCAAAGTCAAAAAAGATGTATTCTTGTAAGCCACTAATCTGTGGCTCATGAATTATAAATCATGAAATATTGAATGATAATTGAATAATTAAATATCAATAAATATTCTCACCATATTCTCACCACTGATGTGTTCAATTAATGGGGTGTTAGTGTGATTATTGATTTGTTTGCTTTGAATCTATAAACTACTAATTCGATTGTGAAAGAGTCAATTCAAATTGCATTGAATCTAAATTGCCTAGACCACCTATTCTTTGTAGGTCCAAAATTGTATTGAATCTGATCTGAAACTAAACTGCCAAACTACCATCAACTAGTTTTGCAAAATTGCATATGCTACCTATTAGTTTATTTTTCAACTGTCCTGCTCGGTTGAATTTAGATTGCATTGACTACCTATTAATTTGTCAAAGAATCCAATCTGATCTGAATTACCAAACTACCATCAACTAGTTTTACAAACTTTTATCAGTATACACACTGTCCTGCTTGGTTGAATTTAGATTGCCTATGTCGAACTGTCCCGCCTATGTCAAACTGTCCTGCTTCTGTCCTGCCAGTCAAACTGTCCTGCCGGGTCGAATCTAGATTGCATTGACTACCTGCCGAATCTAGATTGCATCGACTACCTATTAGTTTCTCAAAGAATCGAATCTGATCTGAATTACCAAACTACAATCAACTAGTTTTGCAAACTTTTATCAGTATACACACTGTTCTGCTTGGTTAAATTTAGATTGCCTAGACTGCCTATTAGTTTGTCAAAGAATCGAATCTGATCTAAATCTATACTGCCAAACTACCATCAACTAGTTTTGCAAACTTTTGTCATTATACACACTGCCCTGCTTGGTTGGATCTGGATCGCTAGACTACCTGTTTGTCAAAGAATTGAATCTTATCTAAATCTAGACTGCCAAACTACCATCAACTAATTTTGATCTAAATCTAGACTGCCAAACTACCATCAACTAATTTTGCAAACTTTTATTGGCATACATACACTGTCCCGCTTGGTTGAATCTAGATTGCCTAAGCTACTTGTTAGTTTGCAAAAGAATCGAATCTGAACTGAATCCTGTTTAGCCTTTAACAATATAATAAACTAAAGGAATGACTTATTGATCAAAACAAGGCATTATATCATAAATGTTGAATTAAAGCAATATGCTTACATTGATTAGAGATTACCAAAATATATTTGTACAAAGGATACATCAAACACAATTTGAAGATCCTAAATACCTTCGAAGGTTTTGTTGCAAGATTAAAACTAATATCAAGATATGCTCTTGAGCACTTTAAAAACTCCCTCAATTAGCGAATGTGATGGCATACAAACTTTCAAAAACCAACAAAACCATTACAGTCTAACGATCCACTGAATACATCTTCAGTGGATTTGTAAGCTTGACATATATTGCACAGTGCGCCTGCTACTGGTTTTGTAAATTGATAGTGGCAGATTGGGATGTGGTAGTTGCATGTTCAACATGCAAGTGGAGAATGTTCAGAAAAAAGTGAACTGGAAACAATCAAAATCAAACAATAAACAGCTTAATGACATTTTTTTATAAAAAGAAGCGTTTGGTTCTACTGACTCTGTCTAATTGGGAGAGATTAAAGATTTTCAACATTCTGTTTAAATGTTGGGAAAATGATTGTCGGGGAACCAATTATAATTTGACTCCCGACTGCCCATTCGCCACCGTACTGTTGCAGTTCCTCTTCAGCATATATGAAATATCATATTGCTGTACACACATGGTTCTGCTTCATACAAAATATTTATTTTACCGAAAACCCATTTAGCTCATCGCCATAAAACAGAGCTCAAGCTTTAGAAACCCTAGATAAAAACAATAATAATAAGAAATGCACTCAAAAGTATTGGCCATCAAAGAATGCAGGAAACTTCAGGCAAATAGACTCACACCACTAGTTGTTTCAGATCGTTAGAAAACAATGGCTTCAACTCAAGACACAACCAAATAAATAAGCGCAACAAAACTCAAAACAAATGCATTAAACTTGTTGCGCTACTTGACATGCCTGTGCTTTTAATTGAAGATTTTTAATTATTTCCCTAAACATTTCCTTATGCCATTCCCCTCTATATTGAATGCGACACGGGTGAGCACATACGCTAAATTGTATTAAAGCTACTGGAGATGCCATTTTTTTGCAGGTGCTTTGCATTTGCAGACGCTGGCAAGTTTCAATAAATCGGAAACTCTGAATGGAAGAATTCTTAGAAGCCTTGGTCATCTTCCTCGATACCATGCGCACATTAAGCTAACCCTCGCGTTCCACAGAAGATAGGATGTCTTTCCTCCAGTTTATACTAAACATACATCGCATCCAACCCTTGAACCCTAACCCTAACCCTAAGACGGGCTGAAAGATAATATAAAAATAAAATAAATGGAGGGTTGTCGATGTCGCCTTTGCCATTTAAAAGTAGGTAGCATGGTTGATCCCTTGTTCCTTTATTCCTTTAATTTAATGTTAGATATCATGAGGCGGATTTAAGAGACATCAAATGTTGCTCTAAAAAATGTTTATGCGTTTTTCTAAAAACAATTACAAATTCATCAATATGGACATATCTTAAAGTTAAATAGGGTTTCTTAAAAGTTAGTTTTGGATAATATTAATTAAATATAAACTAAGTTAGATCAATTAATTGTAGTTGAGATTTGACAATTTGAAAAAATTTAACATTTGAAATATGAAAGTAGATGTGATAAGAGATTATATTTAATTTTCTAACTAAATAATGATTGTCGTACAAGAAGATTTTGGTATCAAATTGGAGTATATTTAAAATGTCTCTTTTTTAGTGAAATGATTTAAACTCTATATTAGATCAATATTGTGTCTAAGGATAAGTTTGTAGGTCAAGGACGATTTCAAAGTTGTGGACTAGTCTTCTAAATTTGGGCATCCTTGCATATAATGAGGATCTACTTTGTCTTTCACTTAGTAGATAATTGTTTGCTTTGTTCTTTCTAAGGATCTACAAACTAGTAATATTTTTAAAAATACTTTTAAAAGTTGTCATTTTGTTGCAAGGGGATAAATTCTCCTAGATGACATGGGAAGTGTACAAAGATCAAAGGCAATATGCAAGGGCCCTAAATGCATTTTGTTTGCTCTTTCCAAAAGTTGTCATTTTGTTTGCTCTTTCCAAAAGTTGTCATTTTGTTGCAAGGAGATAAATTATCCTAGATCAAGACATGGGAAGTGTACAAAGATCAAAGGCAATATGAAAGCACCCTCAATGCATTTTATTTTCTCTTTCCAAAATACCAAATTGAAATGTATAACTATTAATTGCTCCTCCAATGCCCTAGGACAAGATTGAATATTTGAGAGTTTATGGATGTGAAAATAATACAACTAAATATCTTCAACTACTTACACATACCATCAAATTGCGTTGAATGTGTTTTTAGTTGGCTCAAGGCAAGAAGTTGAATAGAGATAGAAAGCCAAAAAATTATTTTAAAAAGAAAGGAGAAAGTCCATGATTGCAGGGTCACCCCCACAACCATAGAAGTTTCCTAAAATCAGTAGAAGGTCAAATCCAAGTGGCTAGCAATTATATTAAGGTAGTTACACAAGTAAATGTGATAAATGGGTGGATAAGATAAATGTATAGAAGTGTGTAAATACAAGGATAGGATAAAAGATAAAACCATAGGAATTGTGTATATAGAGATGGAGTAAGGCTAGAGAAATGAGTTTGACTTTGCACAAGATCGTGCCATTTGTCACTATATATATGTGTTAAAAATTATGATCTTAGGATACTAATCATCATAAACAAAATACAAAATAAATAAAATGAGAAGTATACAAGCATATATTTTACACATTACACAAGAAATACGTGGGGAAAACCTTTTTAGGTAAAAAACCCCATAGAGCATAATTTTAAATTTAAATACTTACAAAAAAATGATCTATTAATATAGATTGAACTTGGGGACACTCCTCTATAGACTTCCGCATGGCCAATAATACCTCATGTGCATAATGTTATAATTCACTATAAATCTCCAAAACTTACACAACCTCGAATGAGAGAGAACCTCCTTAAATATAGGAAAAATGGTGGAAAATCTCTTAAGGGATATTAGTCACACCTATTCAAAATAACCATTCATAAATAATTAATAATTTAATATTATTAGACTATATTAATTTCAAATGGGATATGTTTAATAAAGCATACAATATATAAGGTTTAAATGTTTTAAGGGTATGACCCCTAATATTAGAACATTATATAAATGTTTTAAGGGTGTGATCCCTAATAATATTGTGTTCTAATACTCCTCCTTAATGTTAATAGGGGGCATCACATATCAATTTTCATAAAATAAAAAATGAAATACCCCAATAATGTAGGTCTTCTTTGACAGTGATAAATAGGGACACAAATATAAGCCAAAATGAAGAACATTTATTTTGAACTACATTAAGTCATTTTGTCATAATTTATGATCTTGGTATTTTAAAAATGATGCTATATATGAGGACTTATAAATATTTTTATTGGAGCTTGTGTCTCCTTAAATTAGATTCACCCCAGGTTCATTACATAGTGTTCATAGGACTTGATACAATGCTTTTATGAGTGGAAGATTTACAGAGAGAAGAACTTTAATAGATGTCTATAGGAATTATACATATAGGATTTAGCCACTAGGTGGTGGAATTTACATGTACAATCCCCCTCAATGGCATCACCTAAGGCCAAGTATTTATCAGAGTTTGGAGCATATAATCCTTAGAGGTCTTATATTATGCCTATTAGGTCTTGCATCTAGAATTTTTCCATGAAGTGGTGTTGTACATACTCCCCCTTAATGGCATCACCTAAGATCAATCATTGCACAAAGTGTTTGATTTGGTGATGGCTAAGACTCCAATCTATTTAGATTCTTGATCATGATATACACTAGATATTTAGATGAATAGAAATGGAGAAAACATTTATGATGGAATACTTTCACTTGAGTGAGGTGCCCATGATCTTCAATGTGTTTTTCTCTCTTTGAAAATAAGATTATTTGGTAAGAGTAAAATAAATTTGTTATCAGTAAGGTGGTAATTTTATAATTATTCAATTGAAACTCTTCCATAAATCTTCAAAGCTACATTGATTCTTCTAGAGCTACTTCTATGTTTAGCATTTTGATCAAAAACCATATAAGATAGTATTTTTTAAGTATTAATCCATACATGGAATATAACTTACACCATTCATTTTAAATCTATGGCCTATAATAGATTTCCTATAAATAGAATCACTAGAACAATTAATAACACAATAATCAAATAAAGTTTATTTTTGATGGAGGAACAATAAATATCATGATTAATTATGTGTATTTGTCAATTACCAATGAGCATAGAGTATTCCTCATAAATCTAAAATATATTATATTTGATTATAGATTGTTATAAGAGATTTTCATAAACATAAGCATTAATAGTTTGTCTTGTTTCTTTCAATAAAAAAGTTATGCTATTAAAGATACAATAATGATCCATAAATAAATTTAAGCAATGTGTTCAAGCTATTCTTTCAAGGCTTACTCCCCTAACAATTTATTAGGGTGATAGCCACCCATTATAAGTAGGTGCTTTTACATCCAAAAAAAATTAGAGGATACCTAAAGCCCATTAAAATGTGCTAGCATAAATAGGTGTTTGAAATTTTATATGTAATTGCATATTGTCTATGGATGTGTAAGAGTTCGAAACATTTTTTTCCCCTTCGTTTCACCTTATCATCCTTGTGTCTTTTTAGCTTGTAGTATTTCTCCTTAATGGACCTCTCTTGTCCATAATATATAGGATAAAATTTATTCTTTATTATAACAAAGGCAAACTCTTCAAATATTTTAACCAAATTATTTCATATATAGGATATTTATTTGAAATTAGAGTCATTATATATAACAATATCTTATATGATAATGTAAATTGAATCTCATCTCTTAACTTCACAATATAATTATTAACGAGAAAGAAGAAGACCTTTTATCTCCTACTATGTCTTTGTAGTGTAGGAAAAAGTATCCCTTTTTCACACTTAATTTGGGAATAATTAATAATAAAATGAGCCTAATGTTGCCTTAATTTAGTGTTGTAATATTTTTTTCATATTCACATTGTTGTTTAAGGTGTACCTTTACACTTTCACACTAGTCTAGGGCTTTATAAATTGATTGAGATTTGTTTTCCTTAATTGGCCCCTTTAATTCAAATCTAAACCTAATTAAATGCAATTTTTGAGGGATAAAACCCAACATTCATAAATGTTGTGACACAACACTTAACTTTAGAAGATGCATGTCCTAGGTAAGTGACCTAGGACCCATTCTCCATAGGGCGAATGGGTCCTCACTTAGTCCTAGGACCCTATTTTTACATAATGTTTAACATTGTCTGATGTGTGTCCTAGGTAAGTGGCCTAGGACTGATTCACCCTATGGCGAATGGGTCCTCACTTAGACCTAGGACCCCTCTTTTGAATATGTTTTTGGCAGTAATTTAATGATTTCAAATCTATAACAATGTCGGCTTGTAATATTTGAATTTCAATAATTAATCTTAAGATATGTATAAATACAAGGTTATTTCACCATGTTTCATCTAAGCAATCCTAGAAAGCTTCATTCAAGCATCCTAAGGTTTAACAAGAGAATTGATAAAGAATTCAAGAGCATTTCCAAGGCATTCAAGAGTAGAGTTTAGAAGATTATTACAACAATCAAGATTCCTCTCATCATGTCAAAGATGTATTACACCATGCATGTTGTTTGAGATAATATAGTGATGTGGTATTCAAAATCTATGCAAGTATTAAAGGAAATTGTTTCAAATCAAGTTTCATGATCAAAATCTACATTCATTGAGACCACTTCATGCTAATTTGCATATTTGTTATCCAAGGTTTCATTGTTTCATGTTTCATTGTTTCATCCTTCATGTTTCATTATTTCATCATAAGGTTTAATTACCAAAATGGGGTTTGACCAAGGCAAACCCCCATTCACCTAACAAACAAAATTTCTCTCTCTTTGATGTGTGATTTCATATTTTTGGTAGAAGACCTATTGAAGAACAAAAATTGCAAAGTTATCAAAGTTGTCACCATTCTTGCAATATAACAAAAACTCTTCTATAAGACTTATTTTTTATTGTTCGACAGTGAAAATTGAGAATCTGGGAGTGCAAACATAGAAGAACAGAACACAAAAACTTTTTTTTTGTAGCTCTAGCTAGGACCCATTTGCCATAGGGTGAATGAGTCCTTAGTGAGCCATAAAAATAACTTTTTACAAAAGGTAAATAACATTTATCCCTTCCAAAATATTCCTAAAGTCTATAGGTTCCATCAGTATTATGTTTAAGCTTCTGAATGCACTTTATAGCTTGTAATTTGAAGTTTATTTGATGGTCTTAATCTTTCTCCCCAAAGTTCTATTTAGCTTAGAACCACATCCTAGCAAAAAGGGAAATTTGAAGATTCACATCTTGGGTTTGACTCACCTAAGGGTTGTTGGTCAATTCTTGGTGTGGATCTCATTTCCTAATGAAAGTGGGAGAATAGGACCCATTTTCCCTCTTTGGATCCACTTTTCCATTTTTGGGGGAAATCTCCCCCATCCTATTTTTCTATGTTTCAGTCTTTAACAAGCTTTACATAAAAAATTCCAACTCAAAAAATTTATCCTCCCTATGATGCTAATGTGAGCATATAAGTTATACCCAATGATAATTCATACCATAAAGAATATGTGAGAATATAGAAGCATGATTATATTGAAATATCATAAATTATTTAGGATACATGAAAACTCATTGTTTCAATGCTTAGTCATCTTTGATTAAGTTATGACTATTGATATACATGACTTGATACTAAATAAGTCATAATAAAACTTATTTTCTTAATACCGAGCACACCTATAGCTTTAAAAATAGTTAAAGAATGAAATTAATAACATATTAGTGTACTCACTCTACTTAAGCGCCATTTAATTTAATGGTCAAATAGGTGATAATATTTTTACAATTTATACACAAAACTATGTTAAATATTTGTAATTTTATTAAAAAAAAAATCACGTTTAAGTGGAATTACTTCCTAGGGGAGTAGGACTATACATATTAGGCCACTATTGCCTTATAAGGTACATAAGGTGAGTCTCTAACATCCTTATAAGGATAATAAGATCCCCCTCTCTAGGAAAGAGATAATAAACCTTATTCATGAGTTTGATGAGATCAAATACTCAAACTACTACATATCAAGTTACATGTATTTGTAATATTCATATTATAAAAACCTAAAAAGGTTCCTAAAAAAGGCTTGTTTACATCATAAAAAAGTATATCAACTTCCATATGTTTGCCTTTGTTTTCCATCTGATTCGAGTAGTGTCATTGGGGGCACTCATGCAATATAGTCTACTTGATCTTGATATTTGTATCTTTGATTTCTAGATGTTTTGACTTTGTGTGTCATATAGTTTGAGTAGTGTCATTGAGGTCACTCATGCAGATTCTTGTTATCTTGATCCTGATCATCATTTTTTTAGAGGAGGTTCTTCATTTCAGCACCATATTAGTTTTCATTCGACAACAATCTACAACTTCTTCATGCTTCAACGATGTTCTATAGGTTCCTATCTTTTGGGAAAACTTCGTGTTGTAGGCTTCTTAGACCTTCACTCTTGTTCAAAGGCTTCTTCAGTCCTTCACTTGGATTTCATCTCTTTTTGGAGTGGATTTTTTCCCATGAGGTTTTCTCTATTTCTCTGTATTATAAGATCTTTTGTTTGTACATGGGTACCTAACTAGGCTTTGTTTTGTTAGGACCCATCATGCATTCTTTTTAGGGTTTTTAGCTACTCTTTAAGTTCATCTTAAAGGGGGGTGTTAGAGTTATCATGCACTAGCTAATAATTAATTACTCTTTAATTGATTATTAGTCTAATTTATTCTCATGCACTTAAGCTAAACTTAGGATTGCTTTATTAGTTAACTCAATGTTTTATTTATGTTAACTACAAAGGTAATATTAGATCAATGTGTCTCATCACATAGGATGTTGAAACTTTTCATGATCTAATCCCTTTATCATTAGGGTTTCTCTTATAAAGAACTCATTCTCTCTTATAATTATTCATCCAATAAGTATGTTCTTGTTGAGGAATATTGCATATATTGTTTGCAAATCTCTTGCATAGAAGGTGTATTTGTTTGTTGTTTGATCTTGTGGCTCATAGTTTTGTGCTTGTTTCACAATTCTAACATGGTACCAAAGTGTGGATTCATCAAACCCCTTCTCGATTTATGAGGTTTTTTTTCTTCAACAAGGGTTACAGGCTTTAGATCTGAATCCCCTTTGCCTTTTTTTTACAAATTTTGGAGGTGAGAAATTTTTTGGTACATTTTGGTGTCAAAATAACCTTGTTGTTCGATTTAGAGTTGTCAAGAAAGTCATAATTGCCTCTTTTTTTTGCCTAATTTGGGTTCTTGACATAAAATCTGTGAGGATTTCAAGTGGTTTTTTTTTCCAAATCCAGAGGGTAGCTACAAATTTGGTGCATTTGTCATGAAACAGACCTTGTCGTTGGATTCAAGAGGCCAATTCCACAAATTTTGATATATAATAAGCCCTATTTCAATGTCGGGAGCTTCTGAGGAAAAAAGTTTTTGCTTTAGGGGTCATACAACCTACGTACGACCCCTGTGCACAAAGTTCGAGAAAAAATCAATATATGTATATGTATATGTATATGTATATGTATAAAGAAGATGCAAAGACCTTAAGCCAACACAATTTGGCATCAATGTGAAGAAAATTAATCAATGGCACCTAAGAAAGCTACAATAGTTACATGAGTGAATTGATGTAGCACAACCTATGCAATAGAGAGCACCCCAAAATTAATCAATGGAACCAAAAAAAGATACACTTTCAAAATACTTACACTTGTTTGGTTGGCAACCTTAGCTTGTTTTGTTGACAAATATATACGATTAAACATGCATTTAATATCTGATATGTGTTTGATATCATCGTGCTTTTTTATGCAAAAAAAATTCATAGCTTGTGGAGGACTAGTTTACCACTGTGGGAAATTAATCAATGGTAGAATAGATGATGACTGAATTGATGAAGTGAAACTTACAAACAAGATAACACCCCCAAAATTATGTACGGTACCTAAAAATTCTACAACATATGCATGACTGAATTGATGAAGTAGAACCTAAGAAAAATAGAATGCCCTCATATATTTCTAAGGTACGGAAAGAAGCTACAATAATTGCATGACTAAATTGATGAATCATAACCTTTGCAAAAGATAACACCCCCAAATTAATCAATGACACCTAAAAAAGTTACAAAAAATTTCATTAAATATTTAATGAAGTAGCACATATGAAAAACCTAACACCCCCATATTTATCAATGACACCAAAAAATGGCTACATAGTTGATGACTGAATTGATGAAATGAAACCTATGAAAAACATAGCATGCTGCAAATTGCAAATGGAACCTAAAATTGGCAGAATAAATGATGACTGAATTAATGAAGTTGAAATTACAAACAAGATAATACCCCCAAAATTATCTATGGTACCTAAAAAATCTACAATAAAGGCATGACTGAATTGATTAAGCATAACCTATGAAAAATAGAAGACCCCCAAATATTTCTAAGGCACCAAAAAAAGCTACAATAATTACATGACTGAATTGATGAATCATAACCTATACGAAAGATAACACCCCCAAATTAATCAATGGCACCTAAACAAAAATATAATTATTGAATGATTGAAGCAACACCTATGAAAAACCTAACACCCCCAATTTTATCAATGACACCTAAAAAAGCTATTGAATAATATTAATCAAAACCTAACATTAACCCATCACTGTAATGGCTATAATGAAGAACAATATAAAGCTTACAAATGGAAAACAATAAGAGTTTAACAAATCTCACATCTATTAATGATTGAATTGATGGACCAAAGCCCATGAAAAGGATAACACCCCAAAATTTATTTATGGCACCGAAACAACATACATTTTTTAAGTCACTAAATAGATGAAGCAAAACCTAAAAAAGATAAACCCATATAAAAAAAAATGGTTTATGAAACAGAGAACATGCCCTAAGTGAATGATAATGCAGAACCTATGAGAATATGAGAATATGATAACTAGAGTGAATGATAATACAAATCCTATGAGAATACAATAACCAGAGTGAATGATAATGTAGAACCTATGAGAATACGATAACTAGAGTGAATGATAATGCAAAACCTATGAGAATACAATAACCAGAGTGAATGATAATGCAGAACCTGTGAGAATACAATAACCAAAGTAAATGATAATGTAGAACCTATGAAACAGAAATGTTAAACTATGATTGTAATATTTACAAAATAAACCCTACTGAAACATAAATGCTAAACTATGAATGTAATATTTACAATATAAACCCTAGGGAAACATAAATGCTAAACTATGAATGTAATATTTACAATATAAACCCTAGGGAAACATAAATAAAACAACCACAACTTTGTCTATGACACTGAAACAACGAACAACATTATTTGTTACTATAATGAAAAAAGAAAACAACCCTAGATTTTTTTATGGCATCGAAACTATGTGCAGTGAAAATCCTTAATCTAAAATGCAAAACAAAATGAATGCAATGAAAAAGGAACAAAACACCTCGAATTAGGTCTAGTTGAAACTAAACAAAACAACAATATAACAACAAGAATGATTATACCTTTGCTTGTCTAGCTTAATGGAGTGGTTAGCCCTTGATGATGCTCTTGATGTGTGCTCTTTGATGGAAAGCTTGCAATGATGATGATGGTTGAATGATGGAAGATGGTAGGTGGGAGTGCAAATGGCCTTGAATGCAAGAGTGTTGTAATAATGGCTAGAATGCTTAACAATCTTCAAAAGTCTTAACCTCTAACTTGAGGCCAAGGCCCTCCATTTGAAGAAAAATGGATGGCTGAGATTGATCCACCATGGACAAGATGAAGGGTTGTGGTGAGTTGAGGACTTACAAAACCTCACATCTTTCCATGTGGAGGGTGAGATGGAATAAGTACAGGGTGACATGGAAAAGGCCATGGGGTCCCAAGGTACTTGCAAGTACCTTGGGATTGAAGAGGATTTCCTTAAAAAGGGATTCCTTGTCCCCAATTGGGGCTAAAAGTGACAAGTGAGGACTTTTAGAAAGTCCACTCTTGTCACCATGGGGATTGGAGAAGGCATTGGAGGAATAAAAATGAATTTAAAATTCACAAACTTGGAATAAACCCATGGATAAGATAAGGTCCTCCAAAAGGACGTCCTTGTCCCATGTACTTGATGTGACCTTTGAGAGGTCATGGGGAAGAGAAATGTGTCGGGGGAATAAGTGTGAATTTTTAATTCACATGGGGAAGAGGTCAAACCAAATAAGGTAAGTACCATGAAAGGTTGACTTAAGGACATGCTAGAAAAGATAAGTGATTAGGATTAAGATTGTGCAAACAAGTAATTAGGCAAATTAATGAGTATTAGAGGTAAGTGGCTAAATATGGAGGATGTGACATTAATCCTGGTTAAGGATATGCACATTCTAATGAAGGATTAATTAGATTAACCCAGATTAATGAAAAGGTTATGGAGGATGGGACAAGGAGAGAGAAAAAATAAATTTAAAATTAAAGAGAATAATTAAATAAATTGATTGATTTATTTAATTTAGAGAGGAAATGTTAAAGGATAAAGTATTTAATTAAATACTTTTACAAACCTTATAAAACAAGACAATATTAATTAAATATGTCATTTAATTAATATAGACGAATTAGACAAGTAAATGATAGGATTTTGACCATATGGGAGTGGTCAAATTTAGGTGTCTATAGAAACAACCAACAATATTATTTGTTACGTTAATGACAAAAAAGTAAAACCCATTTAAGAGATTGATGCTTGAATAGAAGATTAATTCCCATAAATTTTGTGTTTATAAACAAAAATTGCTCAATGTTCATAAACATAAAACTTCAAATGAAAAAAAATGATTTTTACAACACCAAAAAATAAATAAAACAAATGCAAATACCAAATAAAACAAGAAAAAATTGAATATTGGCGAGCCTTGGTGAGCACTCTCACCTAGGTCAAACGACTCAATGCGGGTCGAATGGAGTTGAATCCCGAGCAGGCAACTGGCCTCACACGACTTCACCTAAAATGAATCGTCAACCAAAGCATTTGGAGAAGCTATTGAAAATATGATAACACATAGCCAAACAATATTCGTTACATGCATGGTAGCAAAAAATGTGGGAAAATCTTGCATGGCAGAAGTGGAGGTGGAGCTCACATTCATCAATCGACATATATCCATCTCCATACCGAAGCTCGAGCGTCAAAGGTTGTGGTTGTTGTTTGGAACTTGCAGAGCACTGAAGCGAGCACATACCAACGTTGAAGTGAAGAATAAATGAGAAGTTCTTAGAATGAAAGGCTCTAAATATGGCAAGAAGTATGAGGCACTGGGAGCATTGAATGCAGGTTGGCTTGAAAAATATGTGGGGTGGTGTGGAGATTAGAGGAAGCAACGTGCATTAAACATGATTGAAGACAAGTATAACAAGGGGCAACGAGTGATTAATGTGACGCAGTGGAGTGTTAGGGTAGCAGAGTGAGAGAAGTAGACATGGAAAGGTAGTCCACTTTGGACGTCGTGCTAGCAACTGGCATTCCAGATGAGCATGTTTTGGTCACATGGGCTTTTTGGAATTTTTTTTTGGATTGACAAATGGCATCGTCCCATGTGGAAAATTAATTCCAAAATAAAATATATATATTTTCTATTGTTAATTAACAAATAAATTATAATGGGTAAATGCAAATTTTTTATTGGTCCACATGGACCATCGAAATTTGCTTGTGCACGTTTCGGCTCCTCTCCCCTATGCACATTTTCCACTTGCATAAGCTTTGTTACTCGAGTCTCCCATTTATTATGTTGACCTGGAAGCCTACTAAGGTCAATTATATGTCAAAGAATTATTAAAAAAAATCACATTGGATTGTGACAATAGTGTCCAAATATCACTTAGGATGAAAAATCCATGCTTCTTATTTAGATAGTCGCTACCCTTGTAGAGGTTAACCCACAACTCATAACCATTCCAAACATCATGCCACTTCTTATTTTGAGTTCTTATATATTTGACAATTTTTTTTTACTTTAACATGTTCTATTTAAAAGATGTATTTTAGATATATCTATTATTTTACATACATATATTATATTTTGTAGAAGTGGATTATTTTTATTTATGTTGACTCAAAGTTATATTTCATTTATAAAAAAATTTTGTACCCCAAGTCATTACTTTTGATTAGAGAGTATTTTTAATTGTATTTTAGATTTTAATCTATTATGGAAATTTTAATATCATTAGAAGTTTGTTAAAAACTAACTATTTCATTTACCATTATTACTACTTGCTGATGCTTAAAACTCAACCCATAGGAAATAATTGAAATTGTGTATAACAAAATAGTCATTTATCTTATGTTCCTCGTATCAATCCAATCAAAAAAGTCTAGATAGTATTAGTTTTAATGTATGGATGGAGGATCATAAGAAAAAAATAATTAGAAGATTTCATTAAAAGTGTATCTATAAAGATGGTTAGTAGAACCTAAGTAAGAAATTATCTAGTCATGCATGTGGTTTTACCCAAATAAAATTGAGCTACTTAGTGTGATTGTAATAAATGTACACCATCAACTTAAAAATATTAGATAAAGATTTTTTATTAGATAAATTCATGTAACAGATAAAAAATATTTCTAGTAATGGTGATGAGTGAAGAAGATCGAAAAAGAGCAAGAGACTTGGGAGGGAAGGCCTGAGGTGATGTCGAAGAAAATAGGAAAATCTAAGAGGTGCTCAACACAGAAAGGAGATTGGATGAAGATCAACACATTCCGTAGTGGGTTTACGAAGGTGGTCAATGGGTGGATAAATGCCATCTGATGCTTCGTCACCATGAAAAGCGAAATGTTGGATATCAGGAAGTCAGGCCACGCCATGACCAGTTTAGAAGAAATAGACAAATTGGTCTACCATGGATGCAAGCACAAAGATGGTATCCCCAAGGAGGAAGCCACTTGAGGATTGAAGGCGAGAATACCAAAACCAAAGAAGCAACAATTGGTTTGCAAACCGTTTGAATAGGAATGGCTACATGAAATTTTGGTGTAGGTAGTTCCAGGAAAATAAGTAGACCATGGGTATGAGGATATGATAGGTAAGTCACCTCACCCTAATTTGATGAATCAATTTGTTAGTGTGGACAAAAACTGGGTTAGAAATTCAATAGATAAATAAAAAGAGACTGAGATGTTTATCAAGTGTGGGGTGGTTGGCAGGATCTAAAGACCATAAGGAGGTGGTGTTGCAATAGCTAGGGTAGTCAAATCTAGGTTAGGTCATTTTCAAATGAATATCTTATGGTTGAATTCCCCTCTAAATCATAAAACTATAAAGCTTTAAGTAGTGGACCGCATTACTTGGACAACATTATAATGCATTTAATTGATTGGTATCCAAACTTTGACCCATGGAAACGTAGAATTGTGGAAGGCCTGGTCTAGGTCCAACTGTACAATCTTCCCATCGAATATTGAGAAGAAGACACTCTAGCTGAAATTGGGATGAGCCTAGGCCCATTCATTTCATTGGATGAAAAGGCAGAAGATAGATTCTAGGGGACATATGCAAGGATCTATCTGAGGCTAGCTCTGCACCAAGTCTTACCATAGGAAATTGAGATCCACATAGAGGAGGTATCTTGACTTCAAAAAGTGGAAAGGGAAGACCAGTTGAGGTTGTGCCCTAACTACAAATCAAAGGATCATGGGCATTTGGAATGTAGATTTACAATAAAGGTCAACTGAGCCAACAAATATGAGCTAAGGCCAATTCAAGATGATGTGAAGACTACTTTGGTGTTGGAGGCACCCTTTATCTTCAAAGACCCACTGGGGATGGATCCGCTAGTTGACATAAAAGGGCTAGTGTGTTGCTTGGAGGGGTTGAAGATCTGCGTCAATGATTTGAATGGTTTAGTCACCAACCCCACAATTTAAAAAATATGTGGTATGGAGCAGGATAGTGTTTTAGAGGAGTAGTTTTCTATTAGCACATAAGAGGATACGACTCTTGGAAACCCACAAGAGCCATCAAATGTAAAAGGCACTGAGGGAATAGTTGGAGTGGAAGAAGTGACTAGATTGGAAGATGTTAAAAGGGCATTGGACTTGATAGAGGCAATGGATAACCTAGCAAGCAAGGATCTTGAGGCTCCCCAAGAAGGAGATGGGGAAAGTGAAACAGAGGAAGAATTCAAAGAAGAAGATAGTGGGGAGGAAGAAGAAGGAGAGCTAGTGGATGAAAGAATGTTAGAGAAAATCTAGTCAAAGTTGAAAAAACCAAACATAAAGAAGAAAGGCAAGCAAGGGCAAAAATCAAACAAAGCAAAATTGGAGATTGTTGCTAATGTAGTTGGAAAAATGAAACTAAGGTCAAGGAAGGATGTAATCCTTCCCCAAGGGTAACGAGGATCATAACTTGGAATGTTAGGGGCATCAATGCCCCTAACAAATGGCATTTGATCAAATGCCAAGTTGATCAAACCAGATATTTTCCTACTACAAAAAAACAAAACTGAGCAAGGTGGCGAGTGATAAAAGGATAGGATGTTGGATACAATGGTAGGGTCACTTTATGGGGTTCAAGGGGGCCTTAGGAGCGATAGGCCTTATTTGGAACCCATTGGAAGTTGAAGGTGAAATTGTGGAAGATAACAAGAATTAGATTTTGATGAGATGTAGAATGTTGCAGAGAAACGAGCACTTCTTTCTCATCAATGTTTATGGGTTGATTTCTATAATAGGCAAAAGGGAACTATGGCATCAGATTACCAATGAAATTACAAACTTCAGGGGTGAGAAAGGAATTATTGTTGGGGATTTTAATGTAACCCTAAACAATAAAGAAAAGAGTGGGGGTTTAGCGAGAATCACTAATGTATAAAAATACTTCCAAGACTTTATAAATAATAATCAACTGAAGGACGTGCATGCTAAGAATGGTGTATTTACATGGTTGAACATGAGGAATAACTTCACAAACATAGCCGAAAGGCTAAATGGATTTTTACTTGTTGGTGATTGGTTTGGGCAAGCAAAATTGCATGAAGCTTCAATTCTACCACTCATGAGATCAAACCACTTCCCAGTGCAATTGATAATCTTGCTTGAGGAACCTCTGAAAGGTAGTCTATTCAAATTTGAGAATATGTCGTTAAGAGATGATAAAATTCTAGACCTAGTGGCAGGTTGGTTGAATGAAGTCAGGATAGGGAACCATTCCAATTTCTTCAAGGTTTGCAAGAAGCTAAGTTTTGTTAAGACAAAATTGAAAGAGTGGAACAAGACAAGTTTCAAAAATATCTTCTAAGAAAAAGAAAGAATAAAACATGAACTAGCAACATTAAATGAATACATCATTAAGAATGGAATGGGGGAAGAGGAATTTGAAATAGAAAGAGCCCTAAGGGAAGAATTGGTTGAGTTATTGAAAATGGAGGAATTCTTTTGGAGGAAAAAATCTAGGGAGACTTGGCTAAAGGAAGGGGACAAGAACACAAAGTTTTTTCATAGAACAATAGTGGCCAACCAAACTAGGAATAGAATGACATAAATCAGGCGCGAGGATGGTGAGATGAAATAATCCTTGGAGGAGGTCAATACAAAATCAGTGTGATTTTTTGAGTCAATACTGAATAGGGATGCACCTGAGCACAAAGAAGTTAAGGAAAAGATTCTCAACTCCATCCCTACCATCATCACTGCAGAACTAAACAAGGAATTATTTCAACACATTAGGAAAGATAAAGTTAAGGTGACCACTTTTCAATTGAATCCTGACAAGGCCTCTGGTCCTGATGGGTTCTTAGCCAATTTCTTTCAGAAGTTTTGGGAGACTGTTGGGGATGATCCAACATTGGCAGTAGAAGAATCAAGGAGGGGAGTGACTATGCTTGGAACCCTTAACCACGCTTTCATGGACTTGATCCCTAAGAAAATAATCCCCAACCAATGTGTGATTTTAGGTCGACTAGTTTTAGCAACACAGTTCACAAGATTGTGAGTAAAATCATCGTAAACAGACTCAAGCAAGCACTGAAGTCAATTATCTCATAAGAGCAAAGTGGATTTTCCCCTAGGAGATCGATAGTGGAGGGTATCATAATAGCACATGAAACCATACACTCGTCAAGGAAGGCAAGGGACACCTATATGATCCTCAAACTAGATATCCTAAAGGCCTATGACTTGGTAGATAGGCAATTTTTGGTGGAAGTGTTGGAAAATTTTGGGTTCAGTAAGGATTGGATTAGTTGGGTCAAGAGTTGAATTTTTACCCCAAAATATTGATCCTAGTGAATGGTGCCACACATGGTTTCTTTACCTCCATAAGAGGCATCAAGCAAGGTGATCCACTTTCACCCTTCCTATTCATCATCATGGCAGAAGCACTTGGTAGAATAATTATCTCACTAAGAAGAGAGGGAAAATGGAAGGGTGTGTTGGTTGCTAACAGTCTAGATCATGTCACCCACCAAAAATTTGTGGATGATACCATCCTGTTCGAAGCTGCTCGTAGAAGAGAAGCAAGGAATATCAAGTCATTCTTAGATGACTACTACCTAACATTTGGACAAAGTATCAATTGGAGGAAGTCAAAGGTATTTTTCCTAAACATGCAACTGAGCCTTTAGAAAGACCTAACACAAATTCTAGATCTAAAGGTGGAAAAAATTCTAGGGCACTTCCTGGGAATGCCCTTGTTCATAGGCATTAATAAGAAATACTATTAGGAGAATTTGATCAACAACTACAAAAATAAAATGGAAACATGGAAGAATAAATGAATGTCATCTCCAGATAGACTCTTGATGATTAAGGCGGTCTTCTTGACTATTCTAGTATACTCTATATCATGCCTAAGAATACCTAAGGCGATGGAGGATGAGTGTAGTCAAATTCCCAAGAGGTTATTTTGGAGTGGAACAAGGGAGCAACAAAATTTCCCTTTGGTGGCTTGGGACAATATTTTCTCACTGAAGGAGGTTGGCGAGGCTGGCCTTAAGCAACTGACAACAATGAATTTGGCTATGGGCCCCAAACTAGTTTGGAGCCTCTATGTGAAGGGTGATCAGAAGTGGGTCAGAATACTCAAGAGGAAGTACCTTGACATAGATGAGCCCATGCGAATTCTAACTATTGTGGATCCTCCCAGGGGTTCTGCAATTTGGAATCACATATTGGAATGTAGGGACATTGTCACAAAACATGTCACTTGGGAAGTTAGAAATGGACAAAGTGCATCTTTTTGGAGCAACTCGTGAGGAGGTATGGAGCCCATTTCCAATCATCCCAACCTAGAGGAGATAAAAAATGAGTTGATCAGAGTGTGGGGAACAAAGATCAGCAATTATGGAACTACCATTACTCAAAACAAGTTGGTGCATTGGGAATGGCACTCATTGTAGTATACAGTTGCTCCCATAGAACAAAAGGAGGCGCTTGCTAAAATTTTAAAGAATAGAACCTTTTCTCCCTCCAATCAAGAGGACTTGTTAGATGGTGTGGCTCAAGCACTAGCACCTATAAAGTCAAATTTGGATATAAGGTTAAAGAAACTGCAATTGCCAAACAAAATTGGCCAAGCAAACTTATTTGGAACAAAAACTGCCTCCTGAAGGCTAGGGTTTTTGCCTGGTTAACAATTCAAAAGTAAATACTTATTGAAGATCGATTAGTAACATTTAGTGTCTAGGGACCAGGGAGATACATATTATGAAAGCAGAGCAATGAAATGACCAACTATATCCTCCTAACATGATCATATGCAAATGCTTGTTGTAAATTTTTCATGAAGAAATTAGACTTTCAATGCCCGATCCGACTGGACATTGAGGCTTGGTTCAACATATGGCCACAAAAATACAAGAAATTAGTATTTGATAAACTTTGGATCATCATTCCCTCGACTATTATTTGGGAAATTTGGAAGGAGCGAAACAAGAGGATTTTCCAAGACAAGGAGTTGGATTGTGAGAGACTTTGTAACAAAATTGAGGGACATATATCAAAACTAGCTAACAAAGCAGCCTAGTCCAAGTCGATTAAGAAAATGATATTTACAATTTGGGATGATAAGATTTCAAAACTCTTTTTAGGACTAAAAATTCCCCCTATTTGTGTTGGGGGCACGGGTGACAATATCCTGATGAAAAGGAAGGATGTGAAATGGGAGGCTTTGGAGGTGGGGTGGATCAAGATAAATTTTGATGGCACCTCAATAAAAAACCCTAGGTCGAGTGGGGAAATATTTATTGCGAGAGACACAAAAGGATTGGCAATTGTTGAAAGGTCAATACCCCTCAGAAATAACATCAACAATGTGGTAGAATTCAAAGCGTCTTTGATTGGGTTGTAGATGGGATGAAAAATCGGGGCCAAGCGTATCCACCTTGAGTGGGACTCCCTCATAGCTATAAACACCATTCGTATCAATAGAACTTTGAATTGGAAGCTATGCCACTAGCTATGACCCATCAAAGAAATGTTGGAGAACCTGGCAAAGGCGGTGGCAGTGTGGGTGCAGAATTGAGGTGGGTGACAAGTGTGCCTTGAATATCTAGTCTCATGAGGACTAGTGTATGAAAGATAGTTAGTTGGAATTGTTTTGGCATGTGAAATGATGGGGCTCTACATTTCGTTGATTAATGTGGAGTGGCGAAATATAGACTTGAGTTGGAAGATGCAGATAAAATATCAAATGGTATGTCACAAATTTGAAGTGATAAACTAGATAATTTAACCATTGATGTGTGATGTGACTGGTCATCATGACAACATAAGGTAGGTTTCTTGAAATAGGTTGGGGAGGTGGCCAGTGACACACTCATCTCTTTGGCTTAGAAACTTAGACTTTTGGAGAGCGATGGATACGTTGATTTTTCTAGAGTCTACTAAAAGGGTCATTTATGGGAAGGTCACAGACAAAAGGCTAAAGGCCATTATGGTCTCGGATCATCCTCTGGTACTGCAAGTGACCAAAAGGGTACTAGGGTGGAAAGCCCACCACCATTACAGAGTTAACATGGGCATGACAACAATGTTTTTGGCTATTATTCTCTACATGGGTGTGTCTAAGGCTAGGAGCAAGCTGCTTTGCTAAAATATTTATAGGCACACATTCGTTGGTGAAATAAATGTGGCCTTGGAAAATGTGGATGATAACCTGCCCATCCCTTTGTCATAGAATTATTATATGGCAAGGGGTCGAGGTCTAGAAGTGAAGAAATTCCCCATTGTTTGTAATTTGAAGCCAAATGATTAAGGCGAATGGGAGGTGGGATAAAGGGAGTGATAAATTCTTGTCACAAGTGGTTGGGATTTAGGGGAGCACATTTTGGGAAATGCAGAGGATGAAGAGTAAATGCATATTGAGAAGAAAGGATGTAAGAAAAACATAAATGAATGTAGTTGGATATAAGGTTAAAGAATAGCCAAATCAAAATTGCAAACTATTTGAACAAAATCCTAAAGGCTAGGTTTTGGTTAACAACCAAAAGTAACACTCAAGATCGATTAGTAAGATGAAGTGTCTAGGGCCGGAGATGGTTATGAAAGCAGAGCAATTGACCAACTCATACCACTGTTTGATTAATTCAATTGCCAAAAGTTTCTCTGCAAATAACTTCATTGAAGTGATTTAGATCTACCTGTTTATATTCTTTTTGTAATTCTGATCCACCCTTACCTAAATCTTGAAGTGCCATCAAAATTTAGTGTCTAGGGACCAGGGAGATACATATTATGAAAGCAGAGCAATGAAATGACCAACTATATCCTCCTAACATGATCATATGCAAATGCTTGTTGTAAATTTTTCATGAAGAAATTAGACTTTCAATGCCCGATCCGACTGGACATTGAGGCTTGGTTCAACATATGGCCACAAAAATACAAGAAATTAGTATTTGATAAACTTTGGATCATCATTCCCTCGACTATTATTTGGGAAATTTGGAAGGAGCGAAACAAGAGGATTTTCCAAGACAAGGAGTTGGATTGTGAGAGACTTTGTAACAAAATTGAGGGACATATATCAAAACTAGCTAACAAAGCAGCCTAGTCCAAGTCGATTAAGAAAATGATATTTACAATTTGGGATGATAAGATTTCAAAACTCTTTTTAGGACTAAAAATTCCCCCTATTTGTGTTGGGGGCACGGGTGACAATATCCTGATGAAAAGGAAGGATGTGAAATGGGAGGCTTTGGAGGTGGGGTGGATCAAGATAAATTTTGATGGCACCTCAATAAAAAACCCTAGGTCGAGTGGGGAAATATTTATTGCGAGAGACACAAAAGGATTGGCAATTGTTGAAAGGTCAATACCCCTCAGAAATAACATCAACAATGTGGTAGAATTCAAAGCGTCTTTGATTGGGTTGTAGATGGGATGAAAAATCGGGGCCAAGCGTATCCACCTTGAGTGGGACTCCCTCATAGCTATAAACACCATTCGTATCAATAGAACTTTGAATTGGAAGCTATGCCACTAGCTATGACCCATCAAAGAAATGTTGGAAATTTTTGAGGATTACAAAATCAGCCACGTATACAAAGAAGGTAATGACTTAGCCGATGGGTTGGCAAAGGCGGTGGCAGTGTGGGTGCAGAATTGAGGTGGGTGACATGTAGGGATATGATGGGTGTAATGGAAAGTGTGCCTTGAATATCTAGTCTCATGAGGACTAGTGTATGAAAGATAGTTAGTTGGAATTGTTTTGGCATGTGAAATGATGGGGCTCTACATTTCGTTGATTAATGTGGAGTGGCGAAATATAGACTTGAGTTGGAAGATGCAGATAAAATATCAAATGGTATGTCACAAATTTGAAGTGATAAACTAGATAATTTAACCATTGATGTGTGATGTGACTGGTCATCATGACAACATAAGGTAGGTTTCTTGAAATAGGTTGGGGAGGTGGCCAGTGACACACTCATCTCTTTGGCTTAGAAACTTAGACTTTTGGAGAGCGATGGATACGTTGATTTTTCTAGAGTCTACTAAAAGGAAAATGTCATTTATGGGAAGGTCACAGACAAAAGGCTAAAGGCCATTATGGTCTCGGATCATCCTCTGGTACTGCAAGTGACCAAAAGGGTACTAGGGTGGAATTTTTGATTGCCCACCACCATTACAGAGTTAACATGGGCATGACAACAATGTTTTTGGCTATTATTCTCTACATGGGTGTGTCTAAGGCTAGGAGCAAGCTGCTTTGCTAAAATATTTATAGGCACACATTCGTTGGTGAAATAAATGTGGCCTTGGAAAATGTGGATGATAACCTGCCCATCCCTTTGTCATAGAATTATTATATGGCAAGGGGTCGAGGTCTAGAAGTGAAGAAATTCCCCATTGTTTGTAATTTGAAGCCAAATGCATTGGAGAGGCGCTGGGAGGTGATAAAGTGGAGTATAAATTTCTTGTTGCAAGTGGTTGGGATTACCCCAATGCCATTGACAGGGTGGGTGAGGGAGTACATGGTTGTTGAGGGACTAGAGGGGGAGGATGATGTTGGTGATGATGAGGATTGGGGTCAGGGCAAGGTGAAGAATGGATTACAAACAACTACAAGGATGTCGAGGTGGTTACAAATAGCACGACTCATCATGCATGCAACATTGACTATCCTATGGTGGCCAACGTGTTGGTGGCAAGGAAAATGCAGGAGCAAGAAGATGACCGACTCTAGGTGGACGGTGTTTTTTAGGGTCCTTTTGGCTAGTGTTGGTTCTATTGCCATATATTTGTAGCCAGTTGTAGGTGGTTTAGTTACATTGGAGTAAACATATACTGTTGTGTAATAGTCAGATGTATGACCCCAATTTTGTGGTTGTGGATTCCTCTAGGCTATCTAGTAGTGTAAATGCATTGGGGGTGGTGGGTGGTTAGTTTAGTATTAGCTGGGGTTTTTGGCTAAATCTATCAATGTGATATTTTTTGATAATCAATATAACGGGTGCTACCCCTTACCAACTATTTACCTATAAAAAATATTGAATAAAAAAAATTAAAATAATAGTAAAGGCAAACCAAAGGTATTACAAAAATGACCCTGCACATGTGTTGATTGAGTAAAAATAGGTCTCCAATCAAGTTCTACATATCTTCTAGCATAATTTCTAAAAATGATTAGTATAGCCCGATCTGCTCTAATACCATGTTAGAAATTATGATCTTAGGCTACTAATCATTGTAAACAAATATAAAATAAATAAAATGAGAAGTATACAAGCATAGTTTTTACACATTACACAATATATACATGGGAAAACCTTTTGGGTTAAAAATCTCATAACAACATCATTTTATTAAAACACTTACAAAAATGGTCTATTATATATGGATCAAACTCGGGGATGCTCCTCTACATACTTTCACATGGCCAGTAATACCTCATGTGCATAGTGATATAATTCACTATAAATATTTAAAATTAACATACTTTCAAATGAGAGAGACCCTCCTTAAATATAGGAGAAAAGGTAGAAAAATATTTTAAGGGGTATTAGTCACACCTACTCAAAATAACCATTCAAAAATAATTAATAATCTAATATTTGTTATATTATAATTATTTCAAATGGGATTACTTAATAAAGCATGTAATATATAAGGTTTAATAACCTTATATTAGAACATTATATATAAATTTTATAAGGGTAGGCCCCTAATAACATTATATTCTAACAATATGTATTATGATATTTTCTCAAAATGGGAATAAAACTAAATGGGAAATGGTATGGATGTGAAAATTTCATTATTACACTTTGAATATGTGAAAAAATGATTGAAGCAAAACAACATAATATAATGTATACCTCAAACAATTTTCATCATCCTAGATTGAGCAGAAATAGAATGCACCCTAGTTCTATTTTATTTTCTCTATATTATGATAAGATGTAGATTGCTCAATAAACTAGCATAACCTTTGTATGATTGCAATAATGAGATAACAAAAAAACATCATAAAGTCATCAATAATAGACCTGATTCTTGATGATGAAGGATGAGAGCCTCTAGTTATGAACTTTTCAAAAGGAAAAATCAAGGGCTAGGATAGATTGATAGTGGATGGCTAAGATTGAACGAGGATTAGGGTAAGGTTCAGATCTAGTTAAGTGACAAGTGTCTTATGAGGGATAAGATGAATGGATTAGGGTAATATCTTTATGTGAATGGTTAGGATTAAGAGGTGTAGCATGAAATGAATGGATGAGATGAAAAGTTAGTTTGAATTTTAAGAAAGTGTCTAAGTTCAATGAATCTATATAAGCTATTAGTTAGACATGTGAAAGGGACACTTGTCACATGATAAAAATTTTAGATTATGATCCATGTGAACAAGTTTAAGGGTGGTATTAGATGGACAATGATAAAGGTGAATATAAAATTAATTAAATAAATAATAACTATTTATTTAATTAAAGGTTAGGATGAATGAGGGAAATGATGGAATTAATTAAATAAATAATAGATATTATTTTTTATTTATTTAATGGCTTAGTATAGGGTAAAATTAGGTGTGGTTAGGTAAGGTCATATATTAGGTGTCTATATTTTTCCCTCTTTGATATGATGTTGCAGCTATAAGAAGTGGCATTGTACAAAGAAGAATAAAATACAACAGATGGAAAGAGATAAGGAATAGTGGCATGATACCCTGGTCACTGGAAGGATGAGAAAGGATGACGATGAGGTAGTGGGATGTTTCCTCGAGAGGAAATGCGAGTTAAGAGAGCATGGGTATGCTCTCGACATGGAAGGGAAAGATGAGGGATAAGGATTGAGAAGTAAATGAAATGGAAGATGAATGGGATGGAAGGAGATGTATGAAAGGGGAGATAGGTTGTGTTAGTATGTGGAGAAAAATCCTAAAGTTCAATATATCAAAGGAAATTATGCACCAAGGTATGAGGAATCAAGGTGACAAGGTAAAATTTGCATGGACTTTACACTCAAACAAAAGGGTTGTCCTTATTCATAATAGACACAACAAAAACTTGTTGGAATATGTGAGGAAAATAAATTTAAAGCATGATAGTCCTAGCACACAAAAGGAATGGAATGATCTGGTATACAAAGAATGAATATTCATGTTAGAAGTTATTCGAACACACACAAGGTAAGTAGATACATAGTAATATTACAAGAACGACCCACAAACATGGCATACAAGATAAAGATGATGCCCCACTATACACTGATAACAACACACCAAGATATAAAAAGATGTAGGTGGCCTTAAGTAGGTGTAGTCACAGGTCAAAAGATAAATCAAAACAAAAGATTCATTGATAAACTTGTCATGCAACCAAAATATCTCTTACCAAAAATAAGATAATATGATGATCAGGATTATGTCAGACTCAAGATCGAGGTGTACTTATAAGAATGAAGGATTGGATAGATGAAGATGATGAGAAAAAGGATATAATATCTATTTAATATTTATCATGAAGGCTCATGCGTGATTTCTTGACAAGAAGTGATGTTTATATGTAGTATTTGGTTGTTATTCAAATGCAAGTTTAAGGAGTGCCGAAGATTATTATGGATGGGATTTGGGATGATTGGGATGGTATGCTACAAGGGACTGTGTTGATGCATTTTTTTGTTATGGGATGAATTTGTTATTTTGGTATGCAATGATGTGTGAAGATAGATGCAAATATATTAGGCTTGAAGGCCATTACGTTGAATACTAGGCATATACAAGGCCATAGCCTTGACACAATTTAGCTGCAATGAGGGGAAGAATAGGGAAAGGTGAGCAATGATAGATGAGATGACATGTGACACTAATAAATGAGAAATAAAAGTCATGGTATGTTTATTCTGGATGGTTGGATGGGAGTTATTTTATTATGATATTGAAAGATAGGAATGGTGGTGATAGAGGAGATGAAATCATAAGAGGTGGTGGAAAAGAGACTACTACACATGGAATATGTATCTAGGTTCTCACCATGGTACTTGTCCAAGGTGTCATCAAAGTAGTTTTGACCATTGGAAAAATTATTTCTCTTTACTATTCTAGATTTTTTATTTGATTTTTTTGGATTTTAATTGATTTTTTTTTTCAACAATTGGGATGTGATGATGTTGTGATCAAAGCAGCAAGTTATTGACATGGTGGGCATTCCTTGATAGATTGATGTGGGCATTGTTCTAGTGAAGATGAATGGTATCTTATCTTACAAAAGGAGTGAGCTAAGGTAGAATAATTAATATGTACACTACCAAGTCCTTCCTACATCTCACATAAAGAAGCTTGGAATTCCTTCATATCAAAGCACTTCAAGAGGTTTCCATCAAAGGTTTATCGATATGATATATCACCAAGAGGGGTGAATTGGAAGTATGGTGAATGGAATAAGGTGGGTGAAGTGGCTTTATTTTGGGGAGATGAGGATGATGGAGATAGGGTAGGAGCTAAAATTAGTAAATAGATAAGATTAAATTAAAGAAATCATGAGAGTGTGATTCGGGGAATAAATTAAATATTAATTTTATTTATTTATTTTGGAGGGAAAGATAATTTAAATTTAAATAAATTATTTTGATTTAATTAATTTGTGGAAGGAGTGTTAGCTAATTTTATTTTATTTTTTAAATTATTTAATTATAATGGACCAAAGATAATTTGAATTTGATTTTAATTAATATTAGGGGGAAATGATAAAATGATAATTTAATTCAATAATTAAAATATATTTAATTAATATGGATAGAAGAACTAATGAGGATAATGATAAGATGATAGATGAAAATGTACTAGTCATTTTTAGGTGTCTAAAACCACTATATATGGCTTTCCCTCCCTTGAAGGTTTCCCATGTATAACTGCCCTACTATCTTCCTCATTAGTTCATTCAACTCTCTTTCGCCTTGGTCTAGATTCTTATTGTTTTCTAGAAGAACTATTTTCTATCCTCCTTTATCATTTTATTATTCCCTTTACCTCCCTCGATCATAAATTCTCCTATTTTATCTCGATCTTCAATGCTTGGGACTTCAACCTATGATTTCCTTCGTTCTTGTCTAAGATATATGGTCTCTTTATTGTAGTGCTCCCCTATGTTCAATAAATTTATGTATATATTGCATACATATAACTTAATAGACCAACATATCCCTTATCAAGCAGTCAATTGTCTCAGAGGTGCTTCATTTAAATTATCAAGTAGGGAATCATAATCTTGAGATGATGTTGGCACTATATATGCAACTAAGAATCCTAAAACATCCTAATCAATTGTGTATGGAAAAGTAACATAAATAAATCTAACTGAAAGCAACCTAACTAAAATAGCTATATCTAGAAATAAATTTAGACAAATAACAATTGTTGTGGGTAACTATGATAGTTAATATAGGTAATTATTTCTATAAAAACATTAACTCAATGAATTGACTACGCTACAACTTATTGTATTGACAATTAATTATTCATTCAATAACTCAATAGACTGTCAATCAATAAATCCTATTTTGAAATTCATTTGACATTGGGTAATAATCTAAACTATCATGGATATGAAGGGCACACAATCTACTGAGAGGGGGGGGGTAAATCAGTAGATCTAAACAATTCCAAAATTCTTAACTTTTTCCACGCTTATCAACATATATGATTCTTCACAACAAACCCCATATAAAAAAATAAAACATAATAGCATAAAGCACATAAGAGAACACTAGATATATGTGGAAAACCCAAGATGGAAAAACACGATGAGAATAGTTGCTTGGATGTATTGCCCAAATCCAACCTCACAATGCAAAAATGTACAAGTGAATTTTACACACTAAAGTAGGCACCAACCTACTAGAGACAACAATCCCCTAGTGTGCTTGTATGCACCAACCTACCGGAGATGCCAATCCCCAAATGTTCTTGTAGGCACCAACCTACTAGAGACACCGATCCCCAAATGAAACAATACAATAGGTAGAACACCAGTTATACCAGAATACAATGATAAAGCTTGTGGATCTTCAATACAACACATAGATGTGTCATAATCACTGTTGATACTCTTCCTCACAGAAAATGATCTAATACAAATGATCTCTCTTTTCTTCACTCCTCTTCAATTCACACCCTTCAGATAATTGGTGTAATTATGCTCTAAATACTATACTCAAGTTACATCACATGCATCTGAACATTTGAAATATATACATGGCATTACGTCAACACTCTTTTATGCCAGTTAGGGATCTGCAAATAGCTAGGATGACATAAGGTGGACCTAAATTCAACTTACATGAAATGTGTAATAAGTCGGTCCAATTTCAATTTTCTTACAACCAAAAGAACATGATGTTGTGTGCTACCACAAGGACCTTAATTGGGTCCTATCCTAACACCACATGCAAGATTTAAATTTTGCATGCTGCTAGTCGTTACCACACACACCTTGAACTCGAATAGGTTGATAGATAAGAACAAAGAACCTTATGTCACTTAACACTTCTTGCACACAAAAAATATCCTTTGGAAACTTGGGAAACTGATAGAACTAGTGTAGATATAGTCTCCTTCCAAACCATAAAGAAAAACTACATTTCTAAAAGAAATGCCAACCATATTTGTATTGCGAGAGAAATATCTTTGCCCAAAAGATATCCTTGTGCATACTTCTAGACCACCACAATTATACTAACTATATACTCTGCATGGTATTATAAGCATGTAATACACACCAACTCTCAGAAAGGAAGTTATGTCAATAAAACTTGATGTATGTTACTTGATATAAGATTTGACTAATTAGCCAATTTCTTCGTGATTAACACTTATGAATACATAGCATGCATATACGACAAGGGAATATAATGATAATTCTAGTACTCCTATAGTATTTTTCAATATTGATAACCTTGAAATAAATGACATTTCTAACAACCTAGACACCCTTTGACATCAATGACAACCTATGTTCAACAATCTCCCCCTTTGTCATTGATGGCAAACAACAAAATGTCGAGCCACCAAAAAGAACTATTGAGCCACCAAACCATTCGATAACACACAAAGATGTTTACTCCCCCTTTGAATGATTTCTTCTATGTAGCATTTTGAGTTCACTCTCTCCCCCTTTTGGTAGACGTAGCATTTTGAGTTCAATATTCTTTCTGACCAATTCAATATTTATGAGTAATTCATCATTTTGAGTTCACTCTCTCCCCCTTTGAAATCAATGTAAAAGGGTCAACAAGATATTGCAATACCTCAAGTGGCCCTTACTTGAGTTGATGCAATCCCACAAACTCCTTGAAGTCCTAACTCAGAGATTCGTGGAAAAAAATTTATTCTTCTTTATTGCAAATTGAACATACAAATAACTTAAGAATGAAGTATTTGATTGGTAAATCTTATATTATATCTATTTCATACAAAAAAATAGCTAGCTACAGTCTCTCACAAGATCAGATATATACAAGATCCTTGAGTGTTCCATTATTCTTGGACTATAAACAAATTGTAAACAACTATCAATTCTCCCAAAAACATAGGAAGAGAATTAGGTCTTATTTCAATAGAATTGGAAATCTAGTAGAGTTAAGAGTGTTATAATTACATCAGAATTATATATCTTTAAAGAAGATGGTTATAACTAAAAGCATGCCTAATAGGGAAAATTATTGCACTTTACATGACCATTGTTATTACAAATATCTTTTTTCCTCCATGATCTAATAATAGCATGAAGTAAAAAGATAGAATAATGCATAAGAAAATTATGTTCACAATATCTAGCCACTACCTCCATCAACTTCACAAAATCGCATGTGTTGTAGATGATCATCTTCTCTGGCTATGGCAACCATGCATCCTTTTGATATGGGTTGACAGTCCCTTTGCGGTGAGTTGATAAATCCTTCGTTGTAGGGGTTAGTTTATTCCAAAGACATATTTCATCATTAATAACTATAATCAATCAAAAAAATCCATTAAATTCCATAAACATTCAAGAATTCACATAACCATTTACCAATATAATATATCATCTTTAATGCTTTAAATACTTAAAACATATGAAAAAGGTCTGGGAATATCTTTGAAAATTATAAGAAATATGATAAAATTTATGAAACTAAAGCAAGGGAAATAGGAAATTTCTAATGTTCATCACTCCTCCCAACTTGGCTCTTTGCTTGTCCCCAAGCAGTTCAGGGCCTCTAATTATATTGTAATGCAATATCTTTGTAGTCTATTATATCAATGACTCCTTCACCCTACTTTAGGTAGAATCCCTTGTGTTCAGATATCCTTTCTCATTTGTCTTGCTTAGTTGCCCCTTGTTCTTCCTTTCTTCCTATCCAATATGGAATTGGGTACAAGACAAGGGGAGGATGAAATGTTAGAGGGAACTAGGTAATATGATGTTGTAGGGAGGCTTTGATATACTTGTGTGACCTTATAATTGTTGCCAAGTAATTAAAAATAGAATGGGATTCCTTCCTCTTTAGTTCCTGTGTGTCATAACCCAATTTTACTGCATATTTATTATAATATAGAAAATTGAATTATTGAAGAAATTCAATATATATTAAATGAAATATTTGAATTTTTGAAAAATTGAATGAAAGAAGTTGATTGATGTTGACTTTGTGAACTTTTGGAAATTATTTTATATGTTACCAAGAATTGAACGTTACTAATAAATTTGCAAGTGCAAGTGTGTGCAGTTGTAGGGTGACAAGTTGAAGGATGAGAACATGGTTGAAGTAGGATTGTTCAGTTGGCTCGAATGGTAAGCCATTTGGAATCTGGGTGCACACACCACAAATCACATGATGACTTGCATTTAAACTATTTTTGCATATATAGAAGAATGTAATTTCATGACTTGAATTGTTTCAATGATTGAAAATGAATGGCTTGTAGATTAAATAGTCTACTCAAACTATGTGTTTTGAAGAAAATGAAAGTAAATATTGTAAAGAATGATTAAAAAGGATAAGAGATTTCATTATGTGAAAAGTAAGTGAAAATAAATAAATTTAGTTTATATATATAGATGCTCGAGATGAAATTAAAGTTCCTTACTAAATTTAAATGATAGCATATGGAACTTATAAGCTCTCCCAATCAAATAATTTAAACATGAATGCATATATATATATATATATATATATATATATATGAAATGAAGAACGAACATGATAAATATGAAAGAAATCATATAGATACATATAGATATATGTATATATATTACATATTACATATATATTTATAAATATTCATATTTTTATCGAATTCAAATTCAATAATCGATATATTCAAAATTAGACTGTTTAAAATCAATGAAAAATCAAGAAGGCATCCTATGAAGGGTGTGACCTGCCATGAGTTTAATGACAATATTCAAACCAAGTAGTGGTCAGTGGCAAGGCAATAATTTTATCGCCAGTAACATGCAAAAAAAATATTGTTATTTCCATTTTTTATTGATACCTTGGTGAAAAAGTAGAGGGAAGAGAAGAAAATTGGGGAATTCAAAGGCAAAAAGCAAAAGAAGAACTCAAGACAAGGAAAAATTTGAGGAAAAACTTCACCAAAGCTCGAATTGGAGGTAAATCAATCTTTTTTTGCAATAGACTTAGTTTTTTTTTTCCATTATTAAAACATGCTAGAAGTATTCCTTCTATTTTATCGAATGTTTCCATAGTACAATAAAAATGTGAGTTATTGTCTATGATTTGAATTGGCCTTGATACAAATGCATAAGCAATGTCAACCACCTTGTGGGGGTTGCATGGCCTACAACTTGCTTAGTATGGAATCCAATAAAGTTTAGAGCCTTCATGGCTATTTGCAGAAGCTAGGTCAAGGCTCGAAGAGCCTTAAAATAGCTCGGCCTTCATTTTTATTTTGCATGATGGTGCTAGCCTTATAAAGGCTATCAGAATTTATTCCGATTGACACTACTATTTTTGTATAGATTATATTTGAAAAGGATCAACTATTGATCCTATGGGAAGGGTGTGATTCCCAGTATTTTATTTTTATTATTTCTAATGCTCAATTGAATCATATAATAGTCATTGGGATCCTCTACCTCAACTCTAATATGGAGGGGGGAATGACTTCTCCCTTTCATGATAATCTTGTCACAATTTTCCTCTCTAATGTTCATTTCTGATAAATTAGGCCAATGCCTTTATCTGAACATCTCCCTCAAAGATTAATGGATTCCAAGAAGTGTCATAGGGAATGGCTAGATTACACAAATGGAATTCACACAATTGATCTTGTATATATAGTGTGGCCTTTAGATAGGATTTTAAGAATAATTTGGGTTATGATAAGGAAACTAGGAGGCCACTAATTAGCTAAATGAATTGAAAAATTAAAAAAAAATCTTTCAAAAATAGCGTGTAGACCCTAGCAGGTGATTTGCATTTTAAGATTTGGACTATCTTATCAACCATTTCTTTCATTTTTACTTTTAACCTTTTAATTTCTAAGTCTCTCTTTTTTATGTGTCTCTATCAACACAATTTTTTCCTTATCCCATATCCTTTGTGATTGAGACAATTATTTTGTTTTGTTTCATAGTTCAATTCCAAGGGTAACCATGGTAAGAGTTTTTGGTATTATTGAAGCTCCATTTTGATTCTCAAGATGTGAATTTTTATTATTAATTTCAATAATGGCCAATTGGGCCAACCTCTCTAAACCTACTCCTTACTATTCATAAACATGAAGTTGTTTCTCCAATTCTTTGACCTTATGGTCCATCCCAATTTATCTTTGTTGGTAACCTTTATTTTCTCCTCCAGTTCCTTTATTTTCTAAAGATATGCTTGTTGCTCATTATTTTCATCTTTTCCTATCAAAATAAATTCATTCTCATCTCCCAAAATTAATTCTTCATAAGTCTCAACTGAGGAAGAAAATTCTTCTTTAGCAAATGGACTGCTATGGGGTTTGTGCTTCTTCCTTCTTGTGAATAAATCTTCATATTTAGGATATGAGATGGTGCTCAAATACATAAATTGCAAGGTTTTAGATTGCTCTTGATTACTAGGTAAATTTTCTTCTTTTGAGTCTATTTCAGACTCTACAATCATAATTTTTTCTTATCGAGGTTGGGCCTTCCTTCTTGCAGTGCCCTTCTTCTTAAGGTAGTGTTATCGCCTTTTAGGTTGCACCAACCTTTTCTATTCTTTTTGGGTCAGAAGAAGAGGGTGTACTTTATTTTGTGTTGCTTGGGTTTGGAAGGGTTTTTGGTGGCAACGAGGGTTTCTTACTCCGTGGGTGCTGCAAGCTATGCCATAGAAGCTGCAGGTTGGGTTTCTTGCATTTTTGGCTATGATTGTGCATCAATGTTGTGATTAGGTGATGTAATATGTGGGTAAGAAGGTACATGTTCCTCTTCAGTAGTTGTAGATGAAACCTTTATCTCTCAAACCCCGTTTGCTTCATTTCACCCCAACCTCATAAGTATGTCATTTATATTGTTACAAGCTAGAAATTTTTTCCAAGAAACACTAGGGAATTGGGTTTTAAGGCTTCTTTTTATCAACAAGGTGGCCAATTAGTAATGAGATAGGGTAGATTGATCCCTCTTTCTTATATACTCAACAAACATTTGTTTCAATAAATTATTCAAGAAATTAGGGACATTCACCAACATTTGATGGTGAAAGTGAATCAAGAGTTTGAAATGCATTATGTATAGAAGGGATTTACTTCTATCACAAGTTGAATATTTAATTATATATGAATCAATAAATTCCCACAACCATGGTAGGGAAAGTTGTTTAGTACCTTGAGCCGAGGATTCTAATTCCTCTCCTAGCTGTGTAAAATCATTTTGTGTTCTTGCATCTATTTACACTGGAAATTCCTCTCCTATTGTGGGTAACCTAAAAACCTCAGCAATTGTTGCTTTTAAAGCATCCACTCTCAAACCTTTGATTGTGGCTTCATCATTTTGCAATGTACAATAATTTTTTTGTGTCATTACTTCAATGAAATCTATAAGATGAAGGAAATAGTCCAATCATCCAGGTTATAGAAGACAGGAAAACACAACTAGTCTTCTAATAATAAATTATGAGCTAATAGTTCATGTGTGATGATCTCCCAATTTGAAGTTATATAACCTTCATCAAGTAAATTTTTCTTCAATTTGTGCTTCAAATTGCTTGTTTTTGCTTAAGCCTTAATCCTTGTTCCTTTGAGCATTATATTCTCTATGTTTATAACCTTTGTGACTTTACAAAGAAAATTCAAGTTGGTGTATGTAATTCATTTAAAAATTATGACAATGAATTTGATAATGACAACCTATCTAGTCTTTCCCCCCAACTTAAAGTCGCTATTTATCCTCAAATGACAATGTATGAGAATTACGAAGAGGGTCATTATTAAACAAGCATTGTAGATAGAGATATAATATAAATTAAATGTTGTATGAACATGATTTTCATAGGAAACTAATAAAATTTAAAGGTATTCATAATTGATAATGTGAAAGAAAAATAATTGTAATGTGTGTGATGGTACGAAAGATGACACGTGTGATGTTGATGTGAATGTCGCCAAGTAGCAACATGTTGTGGAAAATAAAATGATGTAAATAAATGGCAATATTGTGGGTAGATTTGTATACATGTAGAACTATCAAAATGATAACACATGTCCAAAAAGAGTTGGATATAGGAAAAGAAAGTTGTGACATGCACATATTATATTTATAATAAAATGATGTGTTGCATGTAAAGTACAGTGAATAGGAGTCGTTTCATATTGTAAATAACTAAAAGTGATAGTTGTTGTTGTGTGTGGAGTGGTAGTGAACTGGATGTAGTTTCTATGGGTAGTTGCAATACAATTCCCTTGTGTAAATGCTTTGGTCATTGCTATAGGTCCCATGAGAAAGAGTGCTTGTAATTTGTTGTCGGTATCAAAAATATTTGTTTTAGTGGTACAATTGTATTGGTGATATAGTGTATGTGTGTGCATGTAAGTTTTTATTACTGAGTGAAAATCATACTTGTTATATATGTAGACATCCAAATTTGATCACTCCCATATGATCAAAATCGTCTATTACATTCATCTATTCCATTAATAGTGATTAAATAATGTATTTAATCATTATTTAATTTTCTGCCTAAGATTCCTAAAGTATCTAATTAAATAAATTAAATACTTTACCTTACCCCCTTGTCTTCTCTAAATTAAATAAACATGACAAATTATTTAATTTGGTCATTTAACCTATTTGAATTAAAAACCAATTTTTAATTCTTTATTTTTCTTTCTCCTTGTCACATTCTCCATAACCCCCTTTTAATCCAGATTAAATTAATTAATCTGTGATTAGGATGTGCACCACTTAATCTTGATTAAGTGTCACATCCTCCATAATCTCCCACTTGCCTCTAATCTCTCATTAATTACTTTAATCCTGTGTTTGTACAACCTTAATCAAAATCATTAACCATGTTTAGCTTACCTTTTCTGGTCAACCTTCCCACTTACCATTTTTGCTATGGACTCCCTTCCCCATATGAATTTTTAATTCACATTTGTTTGCCCAAGGTTCCTCTTTTCCCCATGTGAATTTTTAATTCACTTTTATCTTTCCAAGGTCTTCCCAATCCCCCATGCAAGATTCTAGAAGCCTTGACTTGTCACTTCACATGTGCCAAGGGTTTCTAGAACCTTGGACTTGTCACATCACCCACATGTGACAAATCTCCAGCTTTTTGGAGACCCTCTTTTATCCACTAGATTCTTCCAATCATTATGAATTTTTAATTCACTTTTATTCTTCCAAGAAATCTTCTCATCCCCCAAGATCCACCTCATGTACTTCTCTTCCACCTCATTTCCACATCACTCCACCCTAAGACATCTCACCTTCCACATGTCAAGATGTGAGGGCTTGTGAGTCCTCAACTCACCATAGCCCTTCATCTTGATCTTTGTTGGATCAATCCCAACCGTTGAATTCTCTAGAGAATTCAATTTAGCCTATAAATACCCCCTCAATTCCTTCATTTTAAAGGATCAAGTCTTTTGCAACAAAACTCTTGGAAAATTGTCATTCAAGCTCTCATCTACCATAGCATTTAGCATCACCAATTCATCTTGCATCCATTCAAAATCCATTGCCATCCAAGGAGCACACAATTTTTGAAGCATCAAAGGGCTAACCAAGGGAAGAGACAACAACATGAAGGTATAACAACAATCTATTTATTTATCTTGCTTTCATATTGTTCATTTTCTTAAGCTAATCATTAAGGTGCCCTATTATCTTGTTGCTTCTTCCCATTTGCATTATTAGTTTCTTATTTAACATCTCACATTTAGAAGTAACATTTTATTAGGATCACATTTCTGGCATGCCCGGTGGGACCCACAAAGGGGTCTTTTTTTTTAATGTTTTATGTTGTTAGCTTGTTTGCAGATTCAGGTCACAGAGGGGTGAACTTGCCCTCCCAAACGCTGCAGAAGGGTGACCTTGCCCTCTATTTCTGACTATTTTCTGCAGAGGGGCGACCTTGCCTTCTGTTTCTGACTGTTTTCTGCAGAGGGGCAACCCTGCCCTTTGTTGTTTCCGACTATTTTCTGCAGAGGGGTGACCTTGCCCTCTGTTTCTGACTGTTTTCTGCAGAGGGGTGACCTTTCCCTCTGTATCTGTTTTCTGCAGAGGGGCGACCTTGCCCTCTGTTTCTGACTGTTTTCTGCAGAGGGGTGAACCTGCCCTTTGCTATTTTTGACTATTTTTTGCGGAGGGGCGAACCTGCCCTTTAGGCTATTTTCTGACTATTTTCTGCAGAGGGGCGAATCTGCTCTTAAGGCTGTTTTCTGACTGTTTTCTGGAGAGGGGCGAATCTACCCTTAAGGTTGTTTTCTGACTATTTTCTACAAAGGGGCAAATCTGCCCTTTAGGCTATTTTCTAACTGTTTTCTGCAAAGGGGTGAATCTGCGCTTTGACTGTTTTCTGCAGAGGGGCGAATCTTCCCTTAACAGCACATTCGAGAAGGTAAAAAAGGGACATTTTAGCTTCGTTTTTGTCTCTTTCTTTTATTGTTTTGTGCTCTAACCCGCTAATCTTGTTTGTTGATGAGTGAAGTCAGATTGCTTGCTGGTATCTTGCGTATTTTTGTTGTAACATCACAAAAAGGAAAAGACAAACAACTAACATTTGCTTGCAAGGCCCTCCTTTTATTCTGATTTTTAAAAGTCTTTCCTTACTGCTTTATCTATTTACTTAGTATAAGTAGGGGAAAGAAATATTTGCTGCTTGCTGTGTCTATTTTATTTATTTTACCTTAAGAGGGCATTAGTTTGTTTTCACCTTCCTCCTTTGCACGTTGTGCGGATCCGAAAGAGGTAGTTGGAAACGATTAGTGTCTTCTTCTTAGCAGGACCTGCTTGGGGATTTCATCACCCCAAGGGACGATTCCAACCACGCGTACTAGTGGGGTATATAAAGGGGGGAGAGCCAAAGTTGTACCCCAATCTAGTTGCGTCGTAATTAGCGAAACGTCGAAGCTAGGGTGATACCTAGATAGACGTGAAGAGTTGGTCTGAGCCTTTCAGTATCTCGCTGGGGCTCCCGACTCACGCTTGTGACAGACTGGTGTTCATGGTTGTGCCTCATGTACTAAGTGTATATCGAGGACTCCCTAGAAACCTTGTTCATCCTAGAGTAAGACCTTTGCCGGCCATACCCATTAAAACATTAATCATAGGATTGTGCTTGTTCAAAGTGTCTTTCTGTGAAGAACCAGTAAATTTTGGTAAGTCAAACTGTCATTAAACCATTTTAAGTCCTTTCCAAAATCCCTTATCCAAACCAAGTTCAAATTTTCACTGTAGATGGGCGACCTTGCCCTCTGTTTCAGCCATTTTATGCAGAGGGGTGAATCTGCCCTTTGCTGTTTCAGCCTTTTCCACTGCAGAGGGGCGACCTTGCCCTCTGTTTCAACCATTTTCTGCAGAGGGGCAAATTTTCCCTTTGTTGTTTCATCTTTTTCCACTGCAAAGGGGCAACCTTGCCCTCTATTTCAACCTTTTCTACAGAAGTGCGAATACGCCCCCTGAACGGCCAGTTTCACCCGTTTGACCCTTTTAAATCTCCGTTTGAATCCCCGAAGCCTCCATTTGACCATCTAATCATCCTAAACACTCATTTGACCAATCCAAACCTTCATTTGGCCATTCCAAGCCCCTGTTCACCCCTCTTGACCATCTATCTATCCAATTTGAATATCCGATTACCCGTTTCGAGTGGTCGTTTCCCTATTCCGAGCATCCGTCAACATTTTCTGAAAATCAACGTTTCATCGACCAGACTACATAAGTGCTTCTTAGAACATCATTGGAGTCCATATCTATCATCAAATCATCCATCCCAATCATCTAGACTTCATTTTGAAATTTTTGATTTTTATGCCGAAACTTCTGGAGGCCATAACTTTTGACTCGGATGTGGGTTTTGGCTGAAATTTTACGGGTGGTTGCATTATGAGCTGGCATGTGGATTCCCAATTGATTATTAAGTCCATTGGATCCTGCTTTGACACGTTTTTAGAGCCTCAAACTTTCATCTTGACCCTCAAAATCACAAATTAGCATTTTTTTTTCCAATTTTCTAATTTTTGACGAACTGTTTCATTAATAACTTTGAATGCATGTCTCATATTTTCGATGTTAGTTGGAAATTCATCCTATCTTAGTATTGGGTATTTTTTGGAAAAAATTGGACTCTCAAATGTATGCCTATGAAGTTTCCTAAAATGGCAAAATTTGACAATTTTTGAAAACTGCCAAATTTGGCAAAAATCTGATTGTCAACATCTTACGTCCTCTAGTTGAAACCCATGATCTTAGTTTCAAATCAATCCTATCATATCCTCTGATCCAATCCCAATCTAAGATTCAATCCAGTTCTAATCTGAATGTTAATCCCATCATCCTAATCTGAGCTTCTATTCAATCCCAATCTGAGCTTTCATCTAATCCCCATATTAGCTTTCAATCCATCATAGTTCTCTATCCATCATCTATTCTTTCCTTCTAATATATATCCATCATGAATCTTTATCCCCCTCTCACATGACCAATAATAGTAGTCAAGGGGAATCCTAACTCCGTTGATGACAATAACGAAAATCTTGTTGATCATGAAGATTGTTATATAGATCCCCTTGACGCTATCATTGCTAGCAAGCTCTCTCCAATCGCCTCCCAAAATCCCACTACTTCTTCAAACTATCCCACCATGCCTTCATCCACACCTAATAACGGTTCTTATGCTACCCTTGACAAGGGATATCCAACATCCTCACCATTGACATATTCATCATGTCCTCTCGTTCAACCTCTATCCTATCCAACATCCACGTCCTCTTATCCTCATCATCATCAAAAATCCGAATACCTCTACCTTAATCCCACATCCCAATCTTCTCATCCTAATCCAACACCTACACCTTCCTATCACAATCTACCATCCCAATATTCCTCCTATCCTCATCCACCATCTCAATTCTCTCATCCTAATCTACCATCCATATCCTCCTATTCCAACCCACCATACATGTCCTCCTACAATGGTTCACCACCTCAATCTTCCTATTCTAATCCAACATCCACACCTTCCTATCACAATCCCCCATCCCCATACCCTTACATTAATTCCACATCTCCCCATTCTAATCCTTCATCTACATCTTCCTACTATCACTCCCCATCCCAATCTAATCCAACATCCACATCTTCCTACATCACTCTCCCTTTCACCGCATTATATCTTAATCCTCCATCTAATCATAATCCTACATCTCCTCCAACCACTCCTAGTCCCATCCCTTCATCTAATCTAATCCTCCATCCCCTTCATCTAATCCTAATCCTCCATCTCCTCCTAGTCCTACATCCAATCCCATCCCTTCATCTAATCCTAATCCTCCATCCATTTCCATCCCTTCATCTAATCCTAATCCTCCATCTCCTCCTAGTCCTACATCCAATCCCATCCCCTCATCTAATCCTAATCCTCCATCCATTTCCATCCCTCATCTAATCCTAATCCTCCATCCTATCCATCATATCCTAATCCTCCAATCTCCTAGTCCTACATCCAATCCCATCCCTTCATCTAATCCTAATCCTCCATCTCCTCCTAGTCCTCCATCCATTCCCATCCACATCTAATCATAATCCTCCATCTCCTCCTAGTTCTACATCTAATCCTCATCCACACATCCACTCATATAATCCTCCAATTCTTAATCATAATCCTCCATCTCCTCCTAGTTCTACATCTAATCCTCATCCACACATCCAGTCATATAATACTCCAATTCCTAATCCTAATCCTCCATCTCCTCCTAGTCCTCCATCCATTTCCATCCCTTCATCTAATCCTAATCCTCCATCTCCTCCTAGTCCTACATCCAATCCCATCCCTTCATCTAATCCTTATCCACCAATCCCTAATCCTCCATCCATTCCCATCCCTTCATCTAATCCTACTCCTCCATCCAATCACATCCCCACGTCTAATCCTAATCCACCAATCCCTAATCCTAATCCCCCATCCATTCCCATCACTCTACCTAATCCTACGTCTCTTCCAAAAGTCGCCTAAGGACTCATGCAAGAAGAGACACCATGCCCTCCCACTCTATCATATACTGTCACTAGTGATGAGGCCCTCCTCCATCCTATACCTATCCCTCCCATCATCGTTCCTGACACCATCCAAATAGTTGAGTCGGTCAAACCCATCGACTCCATTGAAATCCCATCTTCTCCTACTAGATCCACCCAATCCATTGAAGACATCCAATCCCCTCCTCCCAATCCTAATATTCACAAACTTCAAACCCATAACTTTCACGAATCCTCCATCCTCCTATCTCCCCCAATTGAGGAGTCCCTCCAACACTCTTCCATCATCATACATCCCACACAAAATGAGTCATGCCAAGAGCTTGATCCAAAGCATACAAGCATATCCCCTCCTCCAAATCAAGATCACTCCATCCTATCTACTTGATCTCAAGAACATAGTCTTCCATCCATTTCATCTCATGATCCATATCCTCAACCACGTCATGATCCTATCCTCCCATCCACCCCATCTCAAGATCACACTATCTCCTCCACTCCATCCCATGATCCCCTTTGCATTCAAAATCCAATCACTCCATCTCATGAGCCCTTATAATCCACTACCATACATCTAGATCCCATTGTACTCCCCAATTCCTCTCATGATCCCTTATCACTCATTCCTCCTGATGCGGCTATCCCCTCATCTCCATCGCATGATCCTTCATCGCCAACCCCAACGCCACTTTTGTACCACCTTGGTTTCATTACACTTATCCGTGGTGGCCTTCTTACAGAAGCAAAACAAAGTATAAGCACCACCTTTCCTCTTCCACCTACTAATGTGCTCGCATCATGCTTCCAAGAGAATAAGCATCCTACCATAAATCACATGCTACAAAATATGAACTATCAAGGAAAAGGTTTAGGCCTTAATGAGCAAGGTACTTTAGAACCCATTCAAGTCAAAGAACATCCAGGCACACATGGTCTTGGATATATCTCCCAAAACTCGCACTCTAAAGATGTTGGTACAACCTTCGTACATCCTAAACGATCCTCTTCTAAAGGCACAAGAGGTACTTCCCATCATTCTACCAAGACATATGCCGCCATCCCCCCTCCTCCATCATACTACCTAAAAACAACCATCCATCTTCCTCCCTCATCCTCTCAATCCATTTTGGGTCCTTATGTCCCTCCATCCATCATTGCTCATCCTTCATCTACTATGGGTTTCTTATATCCCTCCATCAAAACCCCACACATCCTCCATATACACAGTCTATTTTGGGTCCTTACATCCCAAAATCACCCCCTCCATCTTATCCTATTCATCCACCCCCTCTCCCTCGTACACAACATAAAAATCCTACCTTCATAACTCCTAATCAGGATCAACAAAGGCACATACCTACACATTATCCATCCACACTTCCTCATCAAATGCCTACCTCCATCGCTCCCCATCATCCATCTCCTTGCATCTATCCCCTTGCTACTAAAAGAACTTTGGATACCAAAGCAACAATACATAAATTCAAACATCCACATGAATCTAAAGCTCCTCATGTCCCGTTCAAAAGACATGTTGAAGAAGATAAAAATCAAGTCCAAAATCCAAATCAATCCAAAAGACCACAAAGGCCCACCAAAGCAACACTCAAAACCATGTGGATCCCAAAGAAAAAAGGTACCATACCTTCAATAATGACATCCAAAGTTGTTATTTCCCCACAAAATCATTCACCTCCTCCATCTCCTAAATCTGTTTTGGGTCCCTACATCCCAAAATTCACTATCCCAATGCCTCCATTATCGTCACATTCTCCATCCATTCATCCACCTATATTTTTGCATCCACCATCACATGTGCCCATGTTGGTCCTAAACACCTTCACCCATCACCAATCCACTCCATCATTCCATCCATACACTTTCCAACATCCCCTCCACTATCCTCTCTATCTCCCCCATCAAATTCCTTTAATCCATCCTCTTGCATAAACCATCCAGTCTAATAAGCTTGTACCAACATCCGAATAGTCACTTCAAACATGGGCTCTTATTACCTCATATGGAACTTGATGCGTGAGTCCTTCATCCCTATCCTTATCAATTGTCCTCTACGCATATCCATATCCCTATCTTTATCCATCTTCGTCCACATCCTAGTCCAAAAAATCAGCAAAAAAAAAAAGAGAGAGAAAAAATCAGAAAAATACAAAAAACAAAAAAAATAAAATAATAAAGAGAAAATCATTCGTCCAATGGTGAAAACTTGGCAAACAAGCATCATGCTTAAATTCCCCATCTAGTCTCCTTCCACGATTGGGGGCAATATCCACTTACGCATTCCTTTCCTCCATCTCCTACATCTGCCTATCTTCTGCATCCTATCCATCCTTTCTGCATCCTATCCATCCTATCCCATTTATCCCACTTCCTCCCTCTTCCTTGTGATCTTGATAAATGTAGGGGCAAACCTATATACATGCTTTGGACACCTCTTGGCATATATTCCCATCCATACACTATCATATTCCTTATCCACCTCTATCTATCTTCCATTGCCCATCTCGCTCCCTTATCTACCCATCTTGCTATCCCTCTTGCCTCATAATGCATGACACATATAGAGTGGGGGCATCTCCTTATTTGCAATTGGGTCCTTGGAGACATCATTCATCCATTCCGTCAGGTAATCCTCTCCATCTCCCCATCCTCTCATCCCCTAGTCCTTTTCATCCTTTCATCCTCATCTCCCCATTCATCTATCTAAACATCCAATCCATCTCCCTATCCTTATCTTCCTATCTACCCATCCACAAGTCCTTTTCCATCTTTTCATCTTTATTTCCTCATCTGTTTATCTACCCAGTAATCCATGTCATCTTTCTGAATCCTTATCCTTCTATCCATATATCCTAGAATATTTCTATCTCCCCATCTTTATCAATCCATCCATTTTCCTTCCATCTCATAGTCCCTTGTCATTGGTCTCTAGCTATAGGCT